>JAKCPI010002250.1:0-33368 GCA_023213315.1 Euborellia annulipes | reverse complement strand
ACATTTTCAATTTTTACATTAAAAAGTGTTAAAATAAAAAAATATATTTTTTGTCAAACCGTTCTATAATTGTTTTCAGATTTATTCCCCTCTCCTAGATCAGTAGATTCAGTTTTTGGTCATTTTACCCAGGGGTCCAGTTTAGGCAACCTTTTTGAAAATCACCAAAGTGTAAGGTTAATAAAAAATTGTTACCCCTGTAATTTATACATATATATTTGCCATAAATAAATTACCAATAGTACATCACAGAGTAAAGTAAATATTACATAGCTTTAAAACAGGTTTTTTCAATAATTTATATACTTTATACTATAAAAACAAAATGGGGGTCCGAATTTGGGTACTTTCCTCTAATAATATCTGTTTTAACAGGTATAAATAATATGTAAATTCGAATAAGGCTGTACTATATTTGTAAAATTAAAAATGAAGGGGCTTCAGAATAATGGTTTTAAAAAATGTCTGGCATATGCCACAGAGAGATATCTCTCCCGGATTTACCCAACTATTGGATAATTTAAATAAGTTTATTTAATAAGATCATTAATTGAATTGATCAAAAACTTTTTTAATTAAATTTTTAATTTTAATTAAAAGGTTTTAATGACTCTTATTAAACCCCAAAATGATATTAAATTTAAATTAATATTTTAAATGTGACATAAAATGATAGTAATCAAAGAAAAAAAAGAGTTAATATATAGCTATTGATTTAAATTTTGTTAATAAGAATATCGTTTGGGAAACAAGTTTGCTAAAAATATATAAATAAATAAATAGCTATTTTCGTTAATATACAGTAAATGTCATTTAGATTAAATATAGGTTATAATTTTAATGATGAATATATTTAAAATTTTAATTTTTCAAAAACCAAATGTCAAATATACTTGCAATAAATCTATTATTTATGTGGATCAAGTGAAAAATTAATTAAGCTGGACTAACTTTGTATAAAGAATATCTTATATTGCAAATTTTACATATAAATATAAGCATTAGCAGTTATGAGGTCAAGAGAGGAGGCACTGGCCCTTCTCTACCCTCCTGGAAAATCATTAACTCCTGATTTAATAAAGAAAAAGATAATTTTTAAAATAAATATATTTATTGCATGTAGCCTCTGGTCATTATAGATTTCTGCAACTCTGTAAAATTTTCTACTGGCGTCTATGTACGTAATCAAAGATAGTAAATAAAGTAATTTTATGCCTACAATGCCTATATTAACCTTTTACACTCTGCATGTCTTAATTTAATTTAATTTTTTATTTTTAATCTCCCGAAACAAAAGAAAAGATTTTAGATTTTAGTCATAAGTTTCTAAATTTTCAACACTTTGACACACGTCTGTGAAAGTATTGGAAATTTTAATTTTTAATAAATTTTCACGTCTGACCCACGCGACGCCAAGTTCCAAATGAGGGAAGAAATTTTTAACACAGAAGGAGCCCCACTTATTACTGCCCCCACTCTATTGAACTCTTTTTGACCTTGCTATTTTAATATAAAGCAATTTTTCCAATTGGAATGTATATAGACTCAATTCCCTGCTGATTGTCTTAAGTCTTCTATCAAGTGATTGGCCAAGCAGCTTTGAGCCTCAGAGAGTGGGTGGGAAAGTAGGGGTGGGGACGGAATTCAGAGGGTTACTCTGCAAACCCTGAACCAAATTAATTATAAATATCGGCTAAACTACCTATCGAAAACTTCTTTTAGTGAAATAATTAGTAATATAAATTTTGATTGATTTATTTATTTTATACGAACGTTGTGTGAGATCAAAATTTCTTTAATGGAATTAAAAAAAGTTGCTTAATTTTTTTTCCCTGACCATTTCGGATTAAAATTTTAATGATGATGATTAATTTATAAAAAGTATATTTTTTTGGGAATGTTGTTTGTAGCTTAATTAAAAACACGTTTGCAGTTAGGAATTCAGAATAAAGTACTCGCCTCGATTCACTTTTCAATTAAGCTTCAAGCCTTTATGTTCCTGTTTGATGCCCCAAGAGTGAGAGAGAGAGAGAGAGAGAGAAGTGGAGAGCTCCTGTGTCCTCTCAGCGGAATTTTATAGACACAAACGTTATGGCCTCATAATCCGGGTTGAATATTTCCGTGGTGGAAAATGTTTCTTTCGATTGAACCAGAATAAAAATAGCACTCTCTAACGTGCATATATAACCAAGTATTTATTTACATATCTTATTATTTTCTCATTTAAATTCTAAGAAGTTTCACAAACCTTTTTTTTACAATTTATTACATTTGAATCTTCAACTAGAAATATTTATTAATATTATTTTTTAAATTATAGAGTTGTTATTTAAATAAGAAAATATGAGCTTGTTTTATATTTATGGTTCAATCGAAATCTAGAGAATGTCTTTGGATAAATTAATGTAGCAAATAGGTTAAAGGCTCTCTTTAAACAAATAATTTAAATTTTTTTTTTTTAAGATCTAGAGATATAAAATAATTCTCCGGTTCCTTCGATATAAAATAATTTTTTAATCAAACAAAATTGAATATCATATAGAAAATAAAGAAATAATTTAGTGCAGAAATTAATTCACGATTGCTGGAAATTGGCAATCAAAATGAATTTTTTGATTAATCACTCTAGAATTCTTCTAATAGGCTCTTTGAATCAGTTAAAAGTTAGCATAAGAAAGGCAAATTCAATTGGATTGGCAACCAATCCAATCAATAAAAAGAGACGGGGTCTAAATGGCCTTCGATACCGAAAGACCTTAAATGAAATTTAAAAAAAAAAAGGCAAATGTTAAGGGGGCTCGGGAGCGAAGTGGTTACGCATGTTTTTCCAGCTAAGATGGCGTAGTGTGTCATAAAAAGTATGACCAAAAATCAAGTAATTCAAAAATTTGCCAAGAGATGTCAGAATGGTAGCTAATAATATTTATTGCATTTGGTTGATTTTCATTGATCTTTTAACAATAAATACTTTATATAAATGTTATTATATATTATGTATCTTTTATAAAAGCATAAAAATATATAAATATAGGCCAGATATAGGCTAATACTATATCGTTTGCTAGACTAGCCTGCCATCTGTTGCAAGAATGCTGAACTAATTTGACAGTTGGTTTTTAAATAAATCATCTAAGCTTATTTTAAAAATTTCTTAATTAATATGCGATTAATAATAACAATAAATTCATTTTTAAATTTAAAAAAAATTAAAGATTATTGGGACTGATTGTTTTTTTTGTATTTGCTTGATAACAAAAAAATTAATTAAGAAAATTTTTTAATAAGTCATTAAAAAAATTATAGCTCGATGTCCCAATAATCTCTTATGAATTTAATTCATTTAAAAAAAACCGCATTGAAAAATTCCTTATAATAGTCTAGTTTTTTTTAAAGTACGTTTAGACGTCGCTCCTGAACCCCCTTAAATATCTCAGATAGCTTATAGATTAAAAAACAATACTTTCTCTCTATATATTACATATATAGGTAAGAGAAAGTAAAAAAGTCATTTTTTAAATCAATTTAATAGAGTTTGATTAAAATTTAAAAACTTCGTAAGATGATTATAATTGGATCTTCTTCTTTCAATGACCTCAAATTTTTTTTAAAACTTATTCGAAAATAAAAAAATTCCGTTTTATAGTTAAATTTTAATACAATATTTAATTAACCTAATCAAATATCAGGTGAATAGGGAGTGAGTAAGTGAGTACAACTACTACCTGGTATATAAAATTAATGATCTTAAATAATCATAAAAAACACTTATGAATCAATTAATCAAATATGTTATCTTAACGAGTATATAAGAATAAATAACTTAAGTAAAAGATTTATAATATTTATAATATTATTGTATATTAATAGGTGGTATATAGGCACATAAATAAGGTAATAGTTGATCAGAACAAAACAAGATATAATTCATTAACGCCTTTTCTTTCTTTAATATTACAAAAACTAATCTATAATCAACTAAAAATATGAAATTTGATGCTATAATAAAAATATTTAAAATACATTTTTTACATTTAAATTAAAATTTCCTTAATTAAGAATTTTATTGATTATAATTCCCATGAAAATTATCTCTCTTATCAGAATTAATAAAAATTAAATAGTAAGATAAAATTAATTAGTAAAAATTTTAAGCTCATTTGATGGAAATTTTTTCATCTCTTAAAAGGATACAGTAGATTAATAGAAAAGATTAGAGAACATCCCTTAGTAAATCTTCTCAAAAAGGGTGGCAGCACCCAATTAAAAATAAAAAGCTTTTCCTTCTCCTTCTCCCTCTCTTTTGTGGATGCCGAGAGCAAGAAGAAATTTGGTTCCACAAAGCATACAAATTTATTCATAAATTATGATTATACATATTTCTTGTATAATTTATCGTTAGAAGTTTGGTCAGATGGTTTCTAATATTTCATCAGTCTCGCCATTGGCTTGGAACTAGTTTGGGGCCGCCCTGACTGGAAGATAAATCTGCCTCGGCTTCTAAGCATCCAATCCAGTTCGGGGCCTCAGAAAATTTATTATATTTTTTAAATAGAAAATGAGAGACAGACAGAGGAGGTTGTTGCAGGCCTGCTTGCTTGATGTTTTATAAAAAAAAAAAAAAAAAATTTGGTGTTCAACATAAATTCATTTTTCCTTTGTAAAATAAATTGGAAACATTTTCTAGACTTTTTTTTTTACTTTCTCTTACCCTATATATGAAATATATATAGAGAGAAAGTATTGTTTAAGAAACAGTCTAACAGGTAAAGAGTAAAAAAATATTGAATAGGAAGTTAATATTAACCAAGGTCTTTAAAATACAAAGGTTGGCCAGAAACTAGTAAACAAACAATTTTCCGGTCACAGTTTTTGATTGGTCCACGTCATGAAGCTCCTCCTTGCTTGTTTTTTTTTCTTTTTAGCGATGTTGACTGCATATAACCTGTTTCACATTCATTTTGTTTTATTTACAAATTGTATAGTTTCTGACCAAACTAATTTAGACCCTGGTATGTACAGTGAGGGACAACATTAAGTCCCAGCCCATGCGTTTTCTACTTGTATTTTTAAAAAAACATTATATATTTTTTAATGGAAACTTTCATGGTTCAAACCTAGAAAATTTCCAATAAAGATTTCCATTTTTTTTTTTTATAAAAACAATGAAATAATCACAAGTAGAGAGCGCATGGGTGGGACTTAATATTGATCCTCACTGTACATTGCTTTATTAATAATATACTATATATAAATATTTATAAATGATTTCTTCCGAAAGATCTTTAGCGAAAAGAGGAGCTCCATGACGTCACTCTCTTGGAGTGGAAAAAACGTAAACAAACCGAGTTTGATCCCCCCTGATATTAATAATTTTTCTGAATAAGCCTATATAAAATATTTTATATATGCATATTTGTCTTTTGAGAATTTTTTATTTATAGACTATAGAAAAAATCTGGTAATTGAAAGTTGTGTTTTAATTAATTAATAGGCTATTAATACCAAGTATATACATTTTAAAGAGCATGTAAAAAAAATTTATTTAAGAATTTTAATGAAAATAATTAGGAGGTAGAATTTTGGAACTGGGCCGCGGAAGTCGAAGAAAAGATAAAAAATCTGGTGTGACTGGTCGCACAGATAATTATAAAATATTTGACTCCAACGAAAACCAATTCATATAAATACACGATGATTCTAGAGAGGTGGGATTAAATGTATTGAAAAATATATTAAATTACTCTCTATATAGAAAAATAGAAATAAAATTCTTTTTTTAATTAAAAAATAGATGACAGTTGGAAACGAAATATGAATAAAAAAAAATCAATAAAATAGCTTTAATAATAAAAGATTATACAAGTATTTAAATATTCACTATGGAAAAAAAATCCCTGCTTTAAAGATAAATAACAACTCTAGATTGAATTTCAAAGAAGTTTTTTTAACGACGTTAAAAATAAAAAAAAATTTTAATTAAAAAATAAATTCATTAATTTATGAAGGTGTATGTGTAAATTAAACGAGATAATTCGTTGTCAAGATAAAAAAAAAGTCTTTTTGGACTTGAATGAAAAATTATGGATGGAAACATCTGTTGAGAAAATAAATTATTTTAATAGATGATATTTTAGTAAAAGATTTCATTAAAAGAAAATTTCTAGATTTTGGAGACGAGGGGAGTGCATAATAAAAGATGGTACGGTAGGATTATTATACCTACTATTTTATCGCTGAATGAATATTTGGAAACTTTCTTGTTACATCAAATAATATTTAATTTAATAGATTCAAATTATTTAATTAGAATTATATGTTAATGGTCTTGATTAATTTTATAAATTGTCAAATAAATTCACCAATAATTTCATAAAAATGTGGGCGCTCTTAGTTTATAGTCCCCCCTCCCTCCCCAGACACCTTCTAGAGACCCTAAACCTATGGTGTACTAGATATTTTGGATTCTTATCTAAATTAAAATTATAGGTTGAGGTGTCTGCAATTCTGCAGGCGAAAATAAAAGACATTTTTATTTCGTTTTTATTCATTAAATTTTCGCTAATCTCACCTTCTGCTGGAAATGGGTGTCACAAAATATACGATCATAGCATGAATAAAGATTTTTATGGATAACAAATTCATTGTTGCATGTTTTTTCAATATGCAATTTCTACTTTTTTTTACTCGTTTTCAATCGAATGTGGAAAGAAGCTTTTATTTCATTCTAAGCTGCCTGCATTCCAGTTACCACAATTTGGTAATTTATTAGAGTATAGTGCTTTTCAACCTAATACTTTGAGCAAATTTGTCAAAAAGGATTATAAATTCTGAGAAGTATCTTTCAAAGACTCAAATAATACGAAAGTCAAAAAAGTTATGAGGAAAATGTTTGTTTTCTTTTCGTTTTTTGGCTCTCCTGAAAAGTAGCATTTTGTCCTTTGAGACCTTTAAATTCCAAGAATCGATATGTTTCTCATTGATAACGTATGACATATTCTATTGTTATTAATCAGAAACATATGAATAAACCTGACAATTGAGACTATCTCTGAGCAAAAATAACAATTGTAATTCATACAGTTAATGCTATATTGTTGTATATACATTAAAGATATGTATGTTTTATAGAAAGGACTGAAGATAGACTAAAAATAAATGCACCGAAAACTCTCCGGGTAATTATTATGCATTCAGGGTATTTTCTTTTTGGCTGCCTCTCCCTTCCTCTCAATAGTTTCATCAAGGCCAGTACTTTTTATCCCAAAGTAGTGACTGTGATGTGAATGGATAATTATAGGCAGGAGCAGTCCTTTTTAATTATAGGTAAGCATATTTTTTTTATTTTAACCTTCTATGGGCAGGGATATTTCATAACTTTCAAAGGACAGGATTTGTTAATTTAAAAAAACTAGCCCCTTCCCAAAAAAACCAAATCACAGGGCGCGTCTATTTTTATCGAAAATGAATACAATTTAATTTAATTTTGACGTAATACTGTAGTTACGATTATTGTTAGGAATAGATTGATCTAATTTCAAATTATTTAAGTACGATAATACTCTCTTAAAAATTTGAAATTTTTACTCTCTTGATTAAAATAACGATCAATCATATTTCTAAAATCATGAATTTCTCTCGAGATATAAAAAAGAAATTCAAAAGAATTAAATTATATCTGAATTCCTCCATAAAGTAAAAAATTTATATATTTTTTTTCTCTTTTCTCCAGAGAATTAAGCTGACCATGAAGTTATCTGATTTAATAAAGACATTTCTTGAAAAGGACCGATCTTAAATCAAAGAAAGAGAGGTTGGTTCGTCGGTCTCCTAATACCAAAAGCCCAGTTTTTTTTTTTTCTTGAGAAATAATTCCTTCACTCCATAAATTGTGGCGAGTTTTCAACGAGGCGTAGAGGCGTAGCTGGTTGCGGCTCGGGTTTTGAGGCGCAATGGGCGTGTAGGGATAAAGTGGGGAGAAGGGGGACCTGATTTTTATCACTTGGATTCCAGTTGGTCTGGTCTAATTATGCGACCAGGTAGGCCATCTTGTTTGGTGGGAGGCTGCTGTCTGTGTGTGTGTGTGTGTGTGTGTGGGGGGGGGGGGGGGGGGGAGGGGGGATAGATACACTTCATTTTGATATTCCAAGTTTAAAAAAAAAAAAAAAGAAACTAGCAGTAGCTTGAGAAACAAGAAAAACCTCGTTAAATTCGTTGGTAAAAAAAATAAATAATTTTTAATTAAAGATGCGATGAAAAAAAACTTTTAAGTTTATCCTACTTTTTTTTTTTTAATTTGAGGAAACTAGCCTCAGGCGAGCACGACGCCCACACACATACACACAGACAACAAGGACAAACTCCATTTCTTTAAAATCTAGTGATATGATCTTTTAAGTTTTATCATTTTAGAAAAAGAGTTTAATTAATTTTTTTTTATAAAAAATAAAAATATTTATTTACCG
Source organism: Euborellia annulipes (assembly GCA_023213315.1). Classification (NCBI taxonomy): domain Eukaryota; kingdom Metazoa; phylum Arthropoda; class Insecta; order Dermaptera; family Anisolabididae; genus Euborellia; species Euborellia annulipes. Next base: position 24,906 of record JAKCPI010002250.1, on the reverse strand, counting down.
AGAATGTGTTCTATTATACACGTGTGCGTCAAAATTGATAATTTTTTAAAATTCATTTTATGCCATTGTTTTGAAGCCAAAAAGGGAGAGAGAGAGAGATACAAATTTTGAAATTAGAAAATCAAAATTCTAATTTAAAATAAGATTCGAAAACAAAGTTTGATATCTGGTTGGATCAAAGACATCCAGATGCTAAATTTGCACTTTCTGTGACACACCTTTGCATGTGTTTTTTGATCCAACCAAATCGAATCTAATTGAATTATGATTTTCGAATTTCAAATTTTGTATCTCTCTCCAAAACTGAAGATGGCCAAAGAAATTCAGGCCGAAACGTTTTATTCTCGGAGTTTTATTCAACCTCCTATTGGGCTGATATCTACACCCCTCTATTATAATCACATCACAGCCACAACTTCAAGCAAAGGAAATATATTATAAATTATCTCAATTATTATTACAATATGTCTTCATAAAATAGGAAACATCCTACCAACTCTAATAATAATATTTAACTCTCATTTTAACTAGACATATAAACACTACTCCAGAGATTCACAAGCAAGATTTTTTTGCATTATAAATATTTTCATGATGATAATTAAAAAATTAATAAATAATTTAATTATCATTTATTTATTTTCTTTTTATTAAATTGTAATAAGATAATAATTAACTCTTGTTTTTAAGTTTAATTTATTTCTTCTATATCCAAGTCATAAACAAAACTCGAATAACTTCAACTCTAGTTAACTTGAGTATTTAACGTTATTTTATTGTAACGATAAATTGATTTAATGAATGACCCCAGTTATTTAGTGTTTATTTCCTTCTTAAAAATAGCTGATTCTAGAGCCTGAAATAATCTCATTTTAGCTAATGATGGTCCAAATTCGCAATTTCATTAAGACGTCAAAATTAATTCAGAATGTAAATTCATAAAAAGATAATTTTTATAAAGTATTTATCCCAATTAATAGTTATTTAGTTTTGTCAAAAAAAAAGTTTCTGCAGGAAAATTTTAGAGTTCGGGCTCCCCCCCCCCCGAAAAAAATTTCTATATTCGCCCCTGATATAGTAAAAAAATTTCAAACATTAATTAATTCAATATCAAGAACTATACTATTAAAAAATAAGAAAAAGATAATTACTTTTTCATAAAGATGCACCATAATAAGTTGGCGAAATTCATTTGAAGAAATCCATTCAGGTGTTGGTTTCTGCTATCGCTCGCTTACTATCTAAACAAAAAAATCTCAAAATGTTAAATTAAAAACTCATATTCAAAATTAATTCTCTTTTGATGAATTAATTATGAATACAAGTTGACATCCTCGGCTGAAAAATAAAATGGGAAACATTTATTTTTTTTAATAGTTTATACATAGTTTTTACATAAAAAAAATATTATTTTAAATACACAACAAAAATTCACACATTTAAGCTTCTTTTGAAGAGGTTGAGGCGTGGAGGCGTCTTCTTCATAAAGTATTGCCTTTATTGATCTTCATAGAGTATGCCTTTGTTGATATGTATTCTTGGTCTTCGAAGAATGAATGTTTGTACTTCACTCACAATTCTTCCTTTTTATTCTTCGCATAAAATGCATAAAAATCAGAAAAGAAAGATCATAAAGATCTTAAAAAAAGCTTTAGAAGTGCAAAAATTGCATATTCATTAAGTGTGACCACTCTCCCAAATTCAAATATCATTGTTGTTTAAGTGAAGCTAAGCTAAAGGGACCTATATTTAAATATTATTGCGCCCGGGGAGAGTGATCCCCCTCACCTCTATCATTCCCTAATATAAAAATCGAAAGACATGCATTTAATTTTGGCCGAAGAGAACTTTCATAGGCCTAAGGCCTAATTAATTTTGACCGAATAGAAGAAACTTGTTGTATTTTCATTGGACTTATCATCTTAACACAAGGATCCGAACTGAACTGAGTAGTGATGATGAAATACCTGCCTAAATCTATTAATCATTTATCGAAAGGTTGTTATTACTCTCCACAAGAGAATCTTTATATTCACTTGCTGTTCGAAATCAATGTGATCAGAATCAAAAATCCAATGAAACATGACAAGTTTCGGTTTTTGAGTTATACCAAAAATAAAAAAAAAATATAAAACAAGAACTCGTCTCCTCATTCCAAACTCTAGACTGCCTAACGCGGGGTAAACAGTGATTTTTGATTGCATGCTGATTTTCTAGCGAACGGAAATCCGAGAGAGCTCAAGTTTACAAAAAATATTTACAAAAAAATAATGTCCCTTAATTCTAACAACAATTGAAATAATAAAGCAGAATAAAAAAATACAGTAGATCCATTGGCATTTTAAAGTTGCAATAAATAGAGAAAAAATAAAATTTGGTTTCGGTGATAAGATGAGAAAAATCTTTTGATTTGTTCTTAAATAGAAATTCTTAATATATTTTTATGAATTCGACTCAACCTTAAGCCAAGGATTAAGTGGTGAGGTAAATAAATAAAAAAATTTAAAAAATTTTAAAAATATATCAAATAATTTTGCTCCTAAAATTTGCATAAGTTTGCTTTTGTGAGTTTTCTTTTATATAATAAAGTTCCAAATAATTCAGAAGGACTTGTCGGGACTTCTTTAATAATTCACACTCATGTCACATATAAATTAATATTCAACCATAAAAGGAATTTACAAATTAATTTAGAGCATTTGGAGTTTTATCCAAGGAGTCTATATAAAGAATTGCAAATTAACTTGTATATGGCATTTGTATGTGAACTCCCGATGAAGAAGTGCCTAAAATACTTCAAAAAAATTATGAAACAATTATTAAATAAATTTTATACTAAGAAAAATTATAAAATTTTAAATAGCAATCACTTAAGTCAAGGACTGACTGTAGGTCCTATATATAATTCAAATAAACCATTTAAGCACTTAAAATATAAAAAATATGATAACTATAAATTTAATTTTTATTTTGCTTTTTACAATTTTTACTTATATAACAACTATAGCTTGCGAAAGAAGAGTAAAGAGACAATGGAGTTATAATAAATCAAATTCTTAATTCATTATAAAATTAAACATTTTACATTTATAAGATAGCTACTTTAGAAGAAATTTTTTAAACAAAATAACAAAATATTAATTTTATTAAATTTAAATAAAATAAAATAAAATTATTTTTTATACTGAATCTCGAAATTTGTAATCTGTTAAGCATTTGAAACTCCCATTTTTTTTTTTAGACTTCTTGGCTTTACTCGTTTTTCGCAAGCAATAATAAAAATAATAAAAATAAGCGGATCTGAGGGGATTTAGGAGTTGAAAACAAACCCTTCAAAATTAAAAATTGACAAAAACAAATTTTAACATTTTCAAAAGAAACAAGGCCAAAAACAAATTTTGAAAATTAAACATTTAAATTTATAGAAACCGTCCCCTTCATCATCGATGACATGATCTGCTTATTAAAAATAAAGAGGAGACTCAGATTGGTAAAAATATTTGCAGCCAATTAATAAATTTTGTAGCAAAATTGTTTAGTTATGATTTTTGTGTTTATACTGTTATTATAAACTTTATTATGTGTATGTGTAGTTTAAAAATGGCTGCTTCAATTAATTAATTTGTTTAACTTTTTTGATGAAATTTCTTTAATTTGAATATTTGATTCAAAATATAATTTTTAGTTTGTAAATAAAGAATTAAAAAATCTAAATGGACTTTATATCCATTCCTACTCCTATAGAGAGGGCATGTAAATACCTTGTTTCATTTCCATCCTTCATTTCCATCGAATCGCTCGAAGAATACACTGAAAGAGAAGCCCTGAAGCTAAAAACCCACCCTTTCTTCATTACCTATTAGCTAAATGTTTGCCAGAATGGCAGAACACACCTTATAACTTGACGACTTGGTGATCTCGCAGAAAGGCAGCAAGGAAACCTAACCTAAAGAGGAAGAGAAGAGAGTTTGGGGCCTAAAATACCTATGTGTGTGTGAGTGTTTGAGAGGAAGGGTAGGGAGGTAGAGGATTGAGAGAGTTATTTTCATCTTTAAACTTCATTTGAACTGAAAATTGAATTTTATAATCAATTTTTATAAAATTTTCAAATATCTATAATTTTGTTTTTTTATATATAAATTTATTTTTTTCTTTATTTATTACAATTTTTATTTTATTTATATATAAAAAAAATCACACGGTATACGAATGATTCGGGAAAAAAATAGAAATCTACATAATTTATTTAGAGAAATTAATAGTTTTAGGTAAATGATGAAATTCTAATTAAAAATAAATGAACTTTAATAAAAGAATATAGTAAAAAAATGAAAATAACCAAGTTGCAAATCAGGGTTCTCAACCACCGCGCATTGCAATTGCACCACGAGATGTTCTTTTTTATATAAAAATTAAATTTATTTTTATTATTTATTTATTTCATTTTTTTTTTTTTTTTTTTTTTTTGTAATTTTAATATAAATTACAACATCACGATGGACAAGTGCAAATATGAAAAAATTAAAGATATTCCCGTTCAGAAGAAAAATGAAAATTTTTAAATTATTCTTATTTTAAAGTAATAGAATTATAATTTTTTCTTTGAAAATGTTAATTGTTTTTCGTTTATCCGTTTTATATGAATAAATAACGGTTTATAATTGAAAATAAGTTGGGAACCACATGACTTACATAATACATGTGTGTGAGTGTGTGTGTATATGTGCGAATTCTCATTGACCAAATACAAAAAAAATGTTATTTTAAAATTTTTAAGTTTATCTTTTATTGTAAATTACTATTGTTGTAAAAAGAATTTAAATTTTTTTTTATATCTTGACATTACAGATCAACATGAGTTGGAGAAAAAATTATCATCAGTCAACTTAAGTTGGTTGGATTCTTTGAAAATTATTAGTAACAGAACATAGTTTGAAGTTTATCTAAATTAAAGAACATATTGTATTATTTATAAGAATATAACCCTTTATCAATCATATCAATAATATTCTTGACACTAGAATGTCTTCAAACTATCATCATCCTTAATAATGTTCTAAAGAATATCACTTAACTTTAGTTAACTGTAGAAAATGTATGTATGTATGCTCAATTATAGGTTCGGACCATTGAATGAAATCTGAGTCTCCTTTAAAATAAACGCTGGCCTTACTTCAAGTTCCTTGAGAAGAGAAGCTCAGTAGAAACACTAGAAGAGTAGCTCAGTTGCTAATCCAGAAGAGAAGCTCTGTCGTTACTCCAGAAGAGAAGCTCAGTTGTTAGTTGTTTAGTGCAGAAGTAAAGAGTCCAGCCAGTTTTGACAGAAGAGAAACCAACTCAAAATTATTCTCAGGAAAGTAGACTCAGAACTAAAAAAAAAAAATAAAAAGCAAGAAAATTAATTAAAAAATCTGGTGTGACTGGTCGCACAGCACACAACTTTCTCTTACCTTGGGTAATCGAAAGTTGTGTTTTGTGCTTGTCACACCAGATTGTTTTTGTGTCGACATATATTTAATTCCCGACAGTACTGTACATTCGAATTTCAAGATGTAAAATTTATAAGTATGGAAAAATATTTATATTTTGTTACCATATAAACATTTCATTTGTATTTACAATGTAAATACATAGTTTGGTATTTATTCGATACAATAAAAATAGGATTTGTTCAAATTTTATAAAAATTTAGGGTTTGTATTTGTGTTATGTTGGTACGATATAAATACATCGTTTGGTATCCACACTCACATACACACAGTCTCAGAGTCGGAACTAGGAGATTTTTTTAGGGGGGGGGGGGGGGGCAAAATTTAATTTGCCGCCCCCTCCTTAAAATCTTCCCTGATCTCAAAAATTTTTCTGCAAAAATTGTTTTGCTCGCGGAACCAAAATTTTTCTCCAAAAAATATTTTACCTTTTTTTTAGAGACGCTAAATTTTTGCCGCCCGCGGAACCAAAATGTTTTTTCGTGTGCCGCTCGCGGAACCAAAAATTTTTTGCCTTTTTTTTAGAGACGCTAAATTTTTGTAACCAGAAATTGTTTTCTTTCTTTAATTGCCGCCCCCCTGATATCTGCCGCCCGGGGCATGTGCACCCACTGCCCCCCCCCTAGATCCGGCCCTGCACAGCCTTTTCGGCAACTTAGGCCATATAAGACTTTAAACGATAACCGTTATTATGAAAATATATATATAGGGGTCCAGGCATTGTTATTTATACCAAATATCATAGATCGTGACCACACAAACTAACAGTGACATAATTCCAAAAATGTTTTTTTTTTTTTAATCAGAAAGTCTAAAATTTCAAAAAATCGTCAAAATTTCGAAGTCGAATTTATCGCCGATTAGGGCCTACATAATTTTGTCTTTAGAGAAATTAAAAATTGAGAACCTACGTATAAGTAAATAATAACTTAATAATCCTAAATTATATTTAAGTACTAACTTTCGAATAATTAAAAAAATTCTATATTAGAATTTTTATCTTTAATTTAATTTTAAATTAATTAAAGAAAGGACAGATAAAATTGATTTTAGAGTTTATTTGGATTCATTAGAACTAAACAAACCTAAATAGCTTTGATGACCAAATATCAACTCAATAGAAAAACTCGTAAACTAGAACGAACTTCTCCCGCCCTTTCACCCTTGGAGTTCCATTAAATTAATCAAACATCCCGTGAACTTTGCCGAAGATAGAAAATTTCATTTAGAATATTGTTTATTTGAACTTAATAAAAGGACATAGGAGACAAGGAAGAGATAAGAAAAGAGAGGGATGGGATCGAGTCGAGACCATTCCAAATTAACTTAATAAAAGTTTGTCTCTCTTAACTTGATTATATTAAATTATAAATCAATTTGATTGATGTAAAAATAAATAAAAAAGAGAAAAATAAAATAAAAAACAATTAGAGAAATTGTCTTTTAGTTGATTTCGTATGTGTTGAATTGTCACTTACAGAGAAACATCATATAATTAATTTTTGATAAATTTTAGTTATGATTTATACGTATAATGCCCTCGAAATTTGCAAGGTCCAGTGGCGGATTAATGCAATTTTGTCGGGGGGGGGGCGGTTTTTTTTTTTTTATTTTTTTTTTTATTTAAGGACTTTGTGGGCATCTATGGCCATTTAGACCCATTTCCTATTTATTTAAATTGATTGGTAACAAATTCAATTGAAATTAAAGAGCGGAAATCATAATTTCTTTAGATTACTAGTTTTTATAACATTGTGAATTTCCTCTCGGGGAGGGGGGGGGCGATCGCCCCCTCGCCCTCCCCCCCCCCTTTAATCCGCCCCTGGCAAGGTCTATGTATCTATGTAATTAGTTTATTATTAACAGTTGAATTTTTTGCTGAAAGCAATATTTGCAGAAGTAAAAAAATAAAAATAATTTTTAAAAATCTCGAATTTTTGACATGACTTTCTCTCTATATATTATAAATATAGGTAAGAGAAAGTAAAATTATTAAAAAATTCTTGAGGTCTGTATGTGAAGTAAAGTGTTCTAGGTTAGCATGTAGCTTTATTTTCTTGGTTTTTCCATAGTATTATTTGGCGTAGATTATAAATGAATTTTGTGATACACAGAAAAAAATTAAAATAAAGTGAATTTTAAAGATGGATCTCAATTTTTAAATAACTTTGGCAAAATTCTGAATAAATTTTATTGAATAAATGAAAAAAAAAAATAATTCTCATATATTATGTAGCCTAAATCATTTGGAATTTGAATTAGATTCTGATAGAAAAAATTGTGGAAAACGTTGAGTAATTTTTTTCAATGAAGTTAGTTGTTTAACTATCTTTTAAAAACAAAAATTTTAAACATTGTCTATTTCTCTGATTATCAAATCAGTTTCTGAATAAAGGAAAATCTGGTGTGACTGCTTGCACAGTACGTTACCTTAGGTAATTGAAAGTAGCGTTTTGTGCTTTTCACACCAGATGTTTGTGTTCAAAATTTTTATTTCAAAAGCAAAATGAGAATATACATTTTAAAGAGTATCTAAAAATAAATGATTTATGAATTTTAAACAAAATCGTTGGAGCGAATTTTGAGAGAATTGAATAAAGCTGAAAAAGTACATCAGTAAAGTATTAGAACTATTTGACAGATTTTGTTCATAAGCTTCGTGTCACGTGCAAGGGGGGTACATAACTTGAATATAAAATTTCAACCTCCTAGCTCTTCGTTCTTGAGATATTTTGTTCTCAGACACACACACACAGACAATGTCACGAAAACCACTTTTTCGAACTCATGGGACATCAAAACGTGTATATCCATCAAAATATCGACATCGAATTTTTGACATGAATCCAATATTTTCTCTCTTTATATATTACATATATTACATATATAGAGGTAAAAGAAAGTAAAAATAAAAAATCTTGTATGTAATTATTATACTGGCTGAGAGTTCCATTCATCTATTGACTACTTCTTTTGTTATTTTCCTTTATGTAAAATTTTCATTCAGCTACTGCCACTCTATATCAAACGATGTAATTCCTGTATTTAGCGGAAGCAAAGAAATGTACCGGTATTTTAAATATTCCAATATGAAATTAAATAAGAGAAAGTAAAGAAAGATTAAGAGACCAACAAGAGCTATTTAATACTAAATAATAATCCATATAAGTATACAAAATTAAATCGAGTGGGAAAAAATAATTTTCAAATTCAATTTCTTTTAACACTCTATACACTCATTTAATTTAATAATTAATTAAATATATGACTAATAAATAAATCTATTAATCACGATATAATGATAAAATTAAAATATTGCGATTAAATATCCTATATAAAATTTTATTATATGAATAGTAAAATATGTTATGCGATTTTAAATGTTCTTAAAACAAAAGAAACTTTTAATATAATTTTTTTCTTTTCTGTCTTAAATAATTGAAAAATTAAGATAATGATCTAAAATATTTAATTAGTTTGCTAATTGGATAAAGATAATAAAAAAAATTTTATTTTTCTTTTATATAATTTACATACTCCAGTGGTAATTAAGAGCACTTAATCCAGAGGTCAAGGAATAGTTAGCATATAAAAATATATGTAGGGCTATAATTGTTAGTTAATTCCCCCAAAAGGATAGAAAAATATTTAAGGAGATAATGGATTAAATAAAAATGAGGCCACTATCTAAAAAATAAATCTTTTAAAAAAACAACTTTTAAAAAATTAAATTACGGAGTCTCTAGGAATAATGGTATGGATCCCTTGGAGTAGTGAAATTGTCTAAAAACAAAAAATCCTCCATATATGATACTTGAATAGCTGAAAGCAGAAAAGGCGCACTAGAGCCATCTATTGACAGGGGGCTAAACTATCTCAATTTAAATCATGATATTGATTTTCAGGTGATTTAAAAATCAAAAATATAAACAAAATTCAGTATGCCTATTGTTTGATAAAATAATTTAAATAGAAAAATAGTCACGCTAATTCATTTAATTAATTTTTTTAATAGAATGTATTTTACTAATTTATAAAAATATAAAATCTGACTAGTAAAGCCTTCTCGAATCAAGTGATCTTATATTAAAGAATAGATGATTTAAAATAAAATTTTTGAGTGAATGCAAGAGAGATGAGAAAGTAAAGTGTTAAAAAAAAAATTAGCCATGCCAAGCGTGGTGAAACCTCGGATTGGTGACCCCGAGGAAGCACTTTTAACATTCTCCGGTAGTCACCGGTATATTAATAAAATATATATTTTATACCTATATATATATATATATATATATATATATATATATAATGTATCCAAACATTCAAACTCCTAATGGCCTAAGTAGCCTAAAAGAGCAAAATTAAAAAAAAAAAATTTTAATAAAGTTTTTTTTTTTTTTAATAAAAATCTAACATCGAAACGATTGGTGGCCAACGCCTGGTGCGTAGGCACATTGGCCAACTCCTACGCTACGCACATTTGTATGCTCAAAGGCTATTTCATTTTAGTATTATTGAACAATATTATTATACACATATAATTATAATATTTATATAATTTTGTGCTAAAGAAGGGCAGGGGAGTTTTTAAAGTATATTTTTTATTATAAATAATATTTGATGGATTTTTAGTGTCTCTTTCTAGTAGAAAATTTTAAGATTCCAATTGATGAGTTTCAATTCCTTCCATTCTCTTTCTTTCATTATAAATAGATTTTAGATTAAACATTTTGTTGAAGGTGTTAAAAAAAAAAACAATGTTCCAGACGGCCACCCATCCCAAGTACTGAGAACACCTAATATTAGTTTTACAACAAACTCTAACTAGGCCTACCATCAGAATGTTTATTAAAAAATCGGTATTTTTATCAATATTGAATTAGAGAAAAGTAAATAGTTTTCAAAACTTGATGTTTTGTCTTGTTTTTGATGAGTTTTAACTGATAAGTGTCAAAATTAATAAATTTAAAAAAAATGTATTTTCGGAGTTGTTTTATTGGTTTACAAGATCCATTGTTTCGGCCATCTAAACATGCCCTTCATCTATGGCTTGGAGGTAGAGCATTGGCTTCTGATACCAAAGGTCAAGGGTTCGGATCCCGTCCCCGGCGACAAAAATGATTTCAAATGATTTTTGGATAACAATCAATTGAAATAAATAGAGACGGGGTCTAAATGACCTCCGATACCGAAAAAGACCTTAAAACGAATTAAAAATAAAATATAAACATATTTATTATTTATTTTATTAACACTTATACATCTTTTTAAAATTAGAGTGGTGATATACATTAACAGCAATTCTTCATCAGCGGCTAAAAGCGGCTACACATGTAACTGCAAACTTGACAAGCATGCAATCTTTTTGTAAAGCAAACAATAATAATACTAGCGCAAAATTCTCCTAGAGACGCTACAGTTTACTTGTTCAAAAAGATTGCACATTCATGCTTGTCAAGTTTGCAGTTAGGTGTGTAGCCGTCTTAGGCTTAAACTCACCCTATAAAACCACATACCAATGTTACAAATTAGGGATCGAATCACGTTTGAAATACGTACTGTATCAACAATTTGCTCTGACAAAACAATTTCTAACACCTTATGAGTTTCATAGTGTGAGTTAGCCCCTGAAGAAGCTGTTAATGCATCCGAAATATACGGATTAAAAAACTCACCGAAATTGATTTTTATTTACTTCTAAAATCTTAGCGATTTACCTTTTTTCTATCTTTGTAAAATATATTTATATTTAAGGTTCTGAAGATGGTTGCAGAACGGGAAAAATGGATACAATGGATACATTGTAAACCAATAAATAAATTTTGTTTTAATTTATTAATTTTGACACCTAAAACTCATCAAAAACAAGAGTGAGTAAATAAATCTTCAATTCAAGATGTTCCTTTCTCGGCACTCTTGGTTGAATTTAGGTGGTAGGTTTTCAAATTATTAATAAAATTTTTAAATTTTTTTTTTTTTTTTTTAAACATTCACACTTTTTTCTCATTCACACTCACACACACATTCACAGTCTTTTCGGCAACTCAGGCCATTTAAGACTTTAGACGATAACCGTTGGATTGAAAATATCTATTGTGGGTTCAGGCATTTCTATTTAAGCCATCTGGTATCCAAATGGCTTAAATAAAATCATCGGAGTGCCTGGGTCCGAACCCGCGACGTTTGGTATAGGAGGTAGGCACGCTACCTACTACGCCAAACTCGGGGGCTTTTAAATTTTAATAACAGAGGTTTTTTTTTTATTAGGTTGGTTTACAATGCGGGCCACCAACCTAATAAAAAACCTCTGTTAATAAAATCTAAAAATTTTATTAATAATTTGAAAACCTACCACCTAAATTCAACCAAGAGTGCCGAAAAAGGAACATCTTGAATTGAAGATTAAATTCTACCGGCCTAGCATCTGTAAAATTTAAATTTGAGTAAATAAACATCAAGTTTTGAAAATTAGCGAGATTCACTAGTCCGACATCCTCCAATCAATTTTAGAAAAGGACTTTTTACAATATCCTGTCACTATTAAGTTTAGAATATGAAGTACCAATGAATTTCTTTTTTTTTTTTCAAAACGTACAATTAACCTGGGAGTCTTTGTTAATTTTGATAATATAAAATATACACTTTTAGTTTTAATGAAAAATCTTAAAAGAATAATAAAATTAGAGTATTTAAGACAATAAGCTCATTTTTTATTATATTTGCATAAGAGGAGCTTCCTTTAAATAAAAAATAGATTAAAATGTTTCAAACCTATTATAATGAGTGAATAAATAAATAAATAAAACAAATTACAAGCATGAGGAGTAATAATTAAAGCAAGCGATGTTGTGCATTGTTTTCATCCATTAAAAGGGCAAATGAAGGGACAGGGGATGTTTCTCGAAGTTTGCAAGTAATAACATGAATAAAGGAAACGGCTAGAGTGCTTTTACCCAGACTTTAATGTCCTGCGATCAAAACTTTTGTTTTGATGACTAACAAAGACATTAAAATGAATCATATAAACCTGGGTCGTTTATTTTTTCCCCCTCTCCTTGTTCTCATCCGTTCTTTTATAAGTATCTCGGAAGAAAAAAAAAAAGAAGATGAAGAAAAAAGAGAGGAGTAAATAACTTATTCAATGAAATTCTTAATTATTATAGTAGAGAAAAAAGTCTTTTTTTTCGTAGTTGATTTTAATGCCATCTAAAATTTTATGAACCGAAAATCTCTCTCCCTTCTTACGAATGGAAGGAACTTTTTTTTTTCTCTTTTTGTCGAACTCGCGCTTGGAATTTCAAATAAACATTTTTCTTAGCGGCGTTAATAAAAATATATTTTATTTCGATATAAATTTTGACACTTTTAATTTTTTGTAGGCATTTAATTTACTCAAGCGTAAGATGAAGGCGTTTTATTCTTTTATATATTAACCGGTGCATAAATAATAGAGTAGTCATTTTTTGGTTACTCGTTCATTAATATTGATCGACCGAAATCTTTAATATAATAAATCTTTTATTTTCTAATTGTTATTCAAATTTGGAATATTTGATTTTATCAATATATCAAATCTACTAATATAAAGAGCAACCCTTAAATAAGAATTCCTGGACCCCTAATAGGTATATTTACAAATAACGAGTATCGTTTAAATGGCCTAAAGTTGCCGAAAAGACTGTGTGTATGCGTTTGTGAATGTGAGTGTGAATGGGAAAAAAGTGTGAATGTTTAAAATAAATAAATAAATAAATATCTGGCATATTTTAATGTAAAATTGGACATAATATATTAAAATTCCATTTTTTGAGAACATCCGTATAATTGAGGTTTGAGAAAACCACCAGATTTTAAAAATCTAAGTAAATCAGCTTTCGAATAAATAAATATTCATATCAGTAACAGCATAGAAGTTGAGTAAAATTTCCTAACAAGCAATATAAACTGAACGCAATATATCGAAAAATTATGCAATAAATTCCTAGTTTTGGAAATAATCCAATACGATTCATATTTATATTTTATGACGAACGACAAAAAATCGGATAGTATTGGTTTGTGAAAGAAAAACATAAACATAAAATGAGATCAAGAATAATAAATCTCATATGTAAATAGAGGTATGAGTGATTTAAAAAAAAATCAGATTGAAGAGGCGTTTTTTGTTTCGCAATAATATTAAAGATATAACTTAATGTTGATTCTCTACCTTTGTTAAGTTGTGATTTTGTTCCCACTACATTGCTGCCTTTTTGCCGAATCCAAGTTTGAAGACCTGCAATAAAAAAATCATGTTAAAAATTCGATGTCGAGATTTTGATGGATATACATCCTCTTGAGGTCCCCTGAATCCAAAAAAGTGGTTTTCGCAACATGGTCTGTCTTTTTGTATGTGTGTCTGTGTGTGTTTGTGTCTGTCTGTGGACAAAATATCTCAAGAACGAACCCCCTCTGGCACGTGGCACGAAACTTTTGAACAAAGAGTCGCGGGTTCGGACCCCAGGCAGTCCGAAGATTTTATTTAAGCCATTTGGATACCAAATGGCTTAAATAAGAATGCCTGGACCACCAATATGTATAATTAATTAATAACGGTTATCGTCAAAGCCTTATATGGCCTGAGTTGCCGAAAAGACTGTGTGAATGTGTGTGTGAGTGTGAGTGTGAATGAGGTAAAAAATGTGAGTGTTTAAAAAAAATATATGTAACAACGGAAACTAAATAAATCTCGACACAAAAAAATCTGGTGTGACAAGCACAGAACACAACTTTCGATTACCGAAGTTAAGAGAAAGCTGTGTGCTGTGCGACTTGTCACACCAGATTTTTAAGTAAGAAGTTCATAAGGAACTCGTTTTTTTTTTGTCACTTTGAAAATATCTTCTTATTGTATCTATAAATTCTTTGATCGGCACAATATTTGCCTTCAACACTAGTTAGTCTTGTTAATTTTTTATTGTTTTCACTTAAATTTGTATATACTGTAAATATATGTATATTCCTTGTGTTAGATAATAAAAGGAATGATTATAAAATTTGAACGTGTCTTTTAATCTCATTCAAAGAGAACAACAAATGAAAGCATAAAAATATTAATAGCCATTTTTCTTAAGGCATTTTCCTTTAAGTTATTGCCAAAAGGACTGTTACATTGTAGCGTTGCTTTTCATAGCTACAACCCTTTCGCTAAATTGTTATGATTTATAACTTTTTTATATGCAACCCAAGTGTGAGATGGTCCACGTCTGAGGAGATATAAACGTTCTTCTCTTCCATTTATACGACTTCATTTACGGTGGGCTCTTTTTTTCCTAGTTGATGTAAAATTTAAATTTGTCAAAATAAAATTATTGATTTAGATGTTTGTTAGAAATGTCACATAAAAAATTAAAAAAAAAAAATGAAAAAGAAAATATTGTAAATGTATTATTATCCCTCCACCAAGGTTGATGCTCTTTGTCTTTCAATCTTGTTTTACAATAATTAAATATAAATACGGTGGTCCATCCATAATTATATACAAGAAATAATGTGTGAAGAAAAGAATTGCAGCTAGATATATTTCATTTCTTCACACCAGCTATAAAATCCACATCTTGTAATAACTATATACTGTATGTTAATTAATTGGTGCAAATTTTACTTATTTATAGGCCTAAACATTATATCGATAAAGACGAAAGAAAAACAGACACCCTAGTACATCATGCCCAGTAGGTGCCATTACTAACCGACTGAAGAGAGACAAGCTTTGAGTTTAAAAAAAAAAAAATCCCTTTTGTAAAATAAATTAGAATTGGAAGACAATATTTGACTTTGAAAACAACAATTCTGACAGCTAAATGATTTGGTTGCCTAAACTCAAGGAGTAACTTTTTAAGGTGTTTAATTAATAGCTTTCAGGATAGCCTCTATCCTAAGAGCCTAAGAAAATATTTCGGCTTTAATTAAATAACGCTATGATTAGTTCTTAGGAGCTGAAACAAAACAAATAACAATTTTAATACAACATAAAAAATATACTGATGCAGGACCGGACGTGATCAATTCTTCTATGCTGATTCTGTGGGTTTTTTCTCCGGTCGTACCATGAAATTGATGATGAGTAGAGAAAACAAATATTTTTTTTGTTATAAGTTTATAAAGAAGGCCATTTTTTTGGTTCATGCAACTTCTTCAGAACCTTAAAATATATAATAAAAAACATTAAAAATATATATTTTTTAATTTGTATTTAAATTTGTAATATCTATGGTAATGTTTTATATTATATAATATATAATTTAATTATATTATTATCTAATTTAAGGTTCTGAAGAAGGTGCATGTACCAAAATGATGTAAAAAATGGTCTAATTATACTAAACCTCTTATAACAAAAATATTTTTGTTTTCACTACTCACCCTCAATCTCGAGATACCACAGAGTAAAGAAACCACAGAATCAGCAAAAAAGGAATAATAATTTATTTGATCTATATAAAATGTATAAATTTTATAATTAGTATTTCATGTGGGGATTCTTTATCCTCTTTTGGTACAATACTTCACTATTTATGGACACACATTTTAACACACATGTTAATTATATATGTTTTGATATTGAATTTTTTAATTGTTTTTTTAATCGCTCGCCCCTCTAGCCATAATTACCAATTACAATATTTATTATACGTTCAGTAGAACTACATTTAAGTATTTACATTGATCGAAGCGGAGATGGATTTAATTGCTGAAGGCAACCAAAGGTGCAGAGTCCTAAAAGGAATTGCTAACTAGTAATATCACTTGAAAAATTTTAAATATTACAAGAAATATATCTCAAAAAATTTCCATAAGAAGCCACCCTTGAACATTTTAAGGACTAGTCTTACAAAAATAATAGTCATAGCCCTATAATATTTTTAAAATGTTTTTTTTTTTATTTGAGTGTTGAGTAGATCTTTGAAGGGCGATAGTCTAAAATCAGTCGATCCATGACCCCACAGGAAAGAGGGTTCTGGATATATTCCAAAACTTATCTCCAGCAAATTTTTTTGCCTATATTCCTAAATTATACACAAATTTCTATTAAAAAATATTATAGTCCAGAGAAAATAAAATTAACAAGTTTTAGAAAAAACTTTCAAATTTCTTTACTATATTTTATTTCTAAAGTCGAATGTCCGCTTAAAAGCTCAAATAGATGGTCTAGTTTACGATTTCTGAAAAATGCCCTAGTACCAACATTTTAAAGTCCTGAAATCGAAAAAGTAATAAAAAAAAGGCAATCATTTATTCATCACCAATAAGAGGCTAAGGGCCAATTAGAAACAGATGAATGATTGTTACAACGTGTTTTAACACTATTTTCAAGTAGAAAATCAAATTTACTACTGATATAAAATTTACAACGTGAAATTTGGTCGACCAAAAGGTGGCCCAATAGCCTTTTAAGAAGCCATCTCACGAATTTAATTTGTTGTTTAACATGAAGAAAATTGACTATAGAATAAAACTAACGTCGTCATCTTGTTATCTCTAAAGATGGTTTATTGGGAATAAGGAACTCATTCAAAGATCCAAGCAGCCTCCGAGGACCTTTTAAAAATTATTTTATTTGTTTCCTATTTAGCACTCTATTAAAAAAACATAAAAAGACCTCTGCAACCTCTATAAATACCAATTGGTTAATAATGGGATTCACAAATACTTCTCTTTATTTATTATTTTATAAATAAATACATAAAAAAATTTAAAAAAAATTTTTATTTTACTGGGTAGTCTATAAAAAATGAAATTTTTGATTTTCATTCGGTTTTTAAGCATAAGAATGAAGTAATTAATATTTTTCACAAGGTATATAAAACAACATCATTTTCTATCTTTAACTCATTCTTCGATCATATTTTAGCCAATTAATTAATCCTATATATAGTTTCACCAGTTTTTTTATCCAATCTTTTCTATACTAGGGGAGAAACTCTAGTTTGAGGAGGAACTCTAACCGGCGTATTTACTACTCCTTTCGAAGATATAACGTTAAAGTTTTACATGCTGTTAAAAAACAAAAAATAATTTTAAAAACACCTCACAAACACTTCTTTTTTTAACAAATGAGCTGTTAGTTACTTATTTAATTGAATTTTAAAAAAAGTTTTAATATTGCAATTTGTTTCAATAAAGCTAAGATCAACATCATAAGTAAAATTTAATGGATTTTAATGTAAGATACTTAAACTATAATTATTTTGTAATACATTACATTTCAGTCCTAATTATGGCCAGAGGTCTGCTGAGACAGATGGCAACTGTCTACATTCAATTGAATTTATAATTTAAAAAAAAATTACGTGATTGTGAAGAGATTTAAAATTGTAATTAATTATTGAACTGCAATCATCGTTTTTCATTAAAAATATCAATAATATTTTATTAATAAATAAGAAATTACATATATAATATTTCAGATATTATATATATCGCGTATGTAAGCCGAGAGGGGGAATTTATATAATTCCAATATTTATTAATTCAAATACCTGAAAAAAATAAGGGTGTACCACAAGGGCGGATACAAGGGGGGGGGGGGGTAAAGGGGGTAATTACCGCCCCTGAGATTTAAAAAAATA
Organism: Euborellia annulipes; assembly: GCA_023213315.1. Lineage (NCBI taxonomy): Eukaryota > Metazoa > Arthropoda > Insecta > Dermaptera > Anisolabididae > Euborellia > Euborellia annulipes. Next base: position 6,809 of record JAKCPI010002250.1, on the reverse strand, counting down.
TTTTTTTTTTCGAAAAAAAATTTATTTTTAATGTAAAATTTTAAAAATTAATACTTAAAAATTTGTTTTGCATTTATATTCTGGCAAACAAGTACAGAATGCGTCCTTAAATTTTCGAAATTAAGAAATAGTGTGCTGTGCGACCAGTCCCACCAGATTACGCCCCCTCTCCGAGAAACACCTCTGGATCCGCCCTTGGTGTACCACGAGACAAAAGATGTATTTATTAAACTGTAAAAGTTCTCAGTTTGTTCGCATAATCCCTAGTTATTTTGTATTAAAAAATTTTTAAACTTATACATAATTCATTACACGTGATGAATTATTAAATAAAATATTTTTTAAGCCTCGAAAATTAGTTTTGTAATAAAATAAAAATTATATTAAGTTATTTCAAAGAACCCGCTCTAACATTTGGCTAAAGCCCCTCTTTGTACATGAAACCGTCTGGTGGAGACCTTGCCAACTTTGTGCCTTGCTATAGATCAATAAAAGAAGGGCGGGTCGAGAGTCTGAGATTCTCTGGCGTTTTCATCAAAAAAGGACCTTTTGAAGGGTATTCATAAAATAAAGCATGATTTTTTAGAGCTCATAAAACAAAATTAAGTTTTATAAAGCATCCAGAAAAATCATTAAATTCGTGGAGTTATTACTTATATTATGAAAATTTCAAAGGCTAAGAAAAATTTAAGAATTAAGTAATATAAAAAAAAAATTTCTAGTTAGAAAATTTTTTTTTTTGTAAAATGACACTTATAAAACAGTGGGGCTCACACTGACCACAGGTCACACAGCCTCGGAAAATAAAGCCAAAAACTTTAAAGAAACGTTGAAGTAATATAAAAAATAATTCAGGCATTGCTAGTTACCCCCTTCCCAATAAAAAAAACGCCCCCCCGGGGTTTGGAAAGGGGGGGGGGCCGGCCTTGGGCAGACCCGGGGGTAGAAGATATTTAAAATAAAGGAAATAATTAAAAACTTAAGTAGGCCTAAGCATTCTTTTCAGCTCTTCAAAAAGTAATTTTATAATAGGTTAAGATTCATACAAATTAAAAGTACTTTTAATTTAAATATAGTATTTAAGAAAATATTTACTTTAAAAAAATTATATAAATACTATTAAATATATGATATATTTAAAAAAATTATTTTTTATTATTTGAAATGAAATACACTAGGATATAAGTTTCAAAGCAGTGGCGGATCCAGAGGTGTTTCTCGGGGGGGGGGGGGGTAATCTGGAGTGACTGGTCGCACAGCACCCATTTTTTTCTTAATTTCGGTAATTTAAAGGCGCATTGTGTACTTGTTTGCCAGAATATAAATATAAATCAAATTTTTAAGTATTAACTTTTAAAATTTTACATTAAAAATACATATTTTTTTCGAAAAAAAAAGTATTTTTCAAATGTCAGGGGGGGGGTAATTACCCCCTTTACCCCTCTGTATCCATAGGCGCCGGAACTGGGGGGGGGGGGGGCAAGGGTACCTTGCCGGCCCCTGGCATCCTTTAGGGGGGACAGAGGGGGGCAAAATTTCTTCTTTATTTCATTTCTTTTTAAAAATGATATATTTTTACTTTTGAAAAATAAAATCTAAATTAAAAAAAATTAAAAGAGTAAGAAATTCATTTTTTTACAAATTTTTTCCAAAAATTTTTGATAAAATCACTAGCAAATTTTTTAAAATTTTAATTTTATTAAAATTGTGATTTTATTTAAGATTTTTAAAGTTTTATAGTTGATTTGTTTTTGTTTTATACCATTTGAACATATTAAATTATTTTAATTTTCTAAAAAAAAATTTTTTGCCCCCCCCTGATTCAAATTCGTTCCGGCGCCCCTGCCTGTATCCGTCCTTGTTTCAAAGATAGAATAGATACATGTAGCCTACATTTAAAATTTTAAGTTTTCTTATTTCATTTGATATGAACTAATAGAATAAAAAAGTAATTAAAATATTATAATAATTTTATAAATATATTTTTTAAAATTTGTATTAAAATGAGGGCCATTTAGCCGAGAGGATCTGTTCTCGAAAATCAAGCTAGAATGATAAGAGTTATGAAGAGTTTTTAATAAAAGTATAAAAATACTGATGATCTTTCTAAAAAAATTTGAAGAAAGAATAGAATTTTATTTTTAAAAAAGACTGTTTTGGGAATTTAAAAAGGGTGCCCATGACCTAAAATCGTAAAAATTGATAAAAGACCTTTTTTTTGATCCGATAGTGGCTTTAAAATAGGATAAAAAAAAGACGAAAAGGAAAGAGAAATACCATCAAGAAAGAAGAAAAGAAATACGAGGCCAAAGCAATACAGGGAGGCTGGAGATGAAAAGGGAGCTGGAGCAAAAAAGTCCTTCTGAGGGACGTCCTTAAAACAAATAGGTTATAAAAGACGAATTCTTGAATTCTAGGAAACTCGTAAACGTCATCGAAAAGCAAAAACTTCCAAGATTAACTTTATTATAACAAGAAAAATTTTTCTAAAGAATTCCTATTCTAATATCTTGCCCAAGAAAATTATTAACTATTTCTCGAAAAAATTAGTTAAGTAGTTATGAGCTCCCGCACAGGAAGATGAGACCCTCTTCGCTTCATACAAAGGATAATAAATTAACATGACTGATAGTTATAGATTTATATATATAAAAGAAGCCATTAATAAAAATTTGACCAAAAAAAAAGGGAAAAAATTTCATTTCAAAATTTTCAAATGCAAAGCCACCTAACCCCCACCTGGCGTAATCAAAATATAAATTTTTTCAGCCCTATCCAATTAACAATTAACCAGAACTCATATCCAGTTCTAAAAAAAGTCATGAAAATATAATCAAATAGACCATCTCCATATTAAAATCACAATAAAAAATCGGGTGCTAGTATTCTTTGGTCGATTTTGTTCAAAAGCTTCGTGTCACATCGCAGGAGGATACCTTAAATATAAAATTTCAATCTTCTAGCTCTTTTCGTTCTAGAGATATTTTGTTCACACACACACATGCACACAGAGACAGACACAAACCATGTTGCGAAAACCTCTTTTTTGAATTTAGGGGACCTCAAAACGTGTATATCTATCAAAATCTCGACATCAAATTTTTGAAATAAATCCAATACTTTCTCTCCATATATACATATATCTGTATAAGTAAGAGAAAGTAAAAAGTTTTAGTTGTAGTCTATATTTTAATTAAAGAAAAATATTTTAGATTTCATAAAAATAAATTATATTTTAAAAATAAAAAGTATTTTGGTTGCCTAAGCTCAAGGCTTCTCATCAGGAACCGACTAACCAAAGTATTATTATCGCGAAATAGTAACTTACTTCATATATAAGTCATGGGGTAAACTATTTGAAAATGTAAATTTTTTAATTTAAATATTTCATCAATTAGGATTGGATTGATGTTTTTATTATTTACAATTTAAAAAATTTAGCACCATTAAAAGTGTTAATGGTATATACTGTAGTATATTTAAAAAGATATTAATCATTTAACTTTATTATGTTTGTCTGATTATTTAGTACTATATTAAGTGATAAGAGATTATGTAAATTCAAACAAATAAAAAATGCTATTATCTAGTATGATTTAATAAAAAACAAATTAAGAAATTTTATACCTTTGACTAGTCAGAATTTAATTCAAAAACTAAATAAAAAAAAAAAAAGATTTAAGTGCAGTTATGATGTTTGTTCTTCAAACATGATATCAAAACATTCGTAAGCAATTTTGTTTTCATAAAAGAACATTCATGGTACTCTCATGCGACAAAAATTTATTTTAATGAATCGGTTACCAATCAATTGAAATAACTAGGGACGGGGTCTAAATGCTATCCAATGCCGAAAAAGACCTTAAATAAATTTTTAAAATCCACTTGAACACTATACCACGGGTCAGCAAACCTAAGAAGCTAAAGAGACAAAATTTTATTAAACATCTGGTGTGATTGGTCGCACAGCACACAACTTTCTCTTACCTTCAATTCGCAATTGACAACTCTATCAACAACATCAAAAAGTCTAATTAACCCATATCAAGCCAACACAAAAAATTTTCAAAAACTACAAATTTTTTTTCATAATTGTGTTTATTATTACCTATTTAATTAGGGAAAAATAAAAAAAAAATTATTTGATCAGTAAATATTGAGGAAATAGGTGGTTCGAAAACGCACCAATGGCTTGATCCATTAGAAAAAAATTTTTGGCTTTTTTTTATTTTTACATTTTTTTATTATTTTTTCACATAATATATTTACATAGGTTCTTATTAGATTTTTACATAACCTTTGATAAAAATTTTTCAACAATATATATGTTTTATTCAATTTTTTTCACTGGTGCGAAAACGCACCATTGGCATAATATGGGATATAATTTTTTTTTTTCTTTTTTTATTTTTTATGAAATTTGCCGAAACAATTTATATGAATCGGTACTTTGCATTTTGTATATTCATATACAGTGTGTTTATAACACACTTTACATCTCTTTCGGGCTTTCTGCTCGTTTGCAATAACCCAAAGTTCATTTTCAAATCAATTGAACTTGTACTATGTTGATGGAATGCACTTTATATAGCTTCCAACATTTTACCATGGTGCTATCTAAGGTATTTAAAAATAAATGCCACCACTATTTTTTACCTAATATCCCCATGGGCGTAACTAGCTAATTTGGCTGGGGGGCGATGGGACCAGCCATCCTCGCTGGGGGGGGGCACGGGATCAGCCATCCTCTGGGGGACCCGGAAGGCCCCATATTGACTCAATTTCTGTTGGGTCGGGGAGCTTTCTGCCCCTCCCCCCGGGAGGTTACCACCCTAGTTACGCCAATGAATATCCTTCATCGGTAATTCTCAACCCCATTATCATGTAAATCCACCCTTTCCATTCCTAAATTATATTTTGAAATAACATTAGGTTGAGATATATTTCCTTCTGATTTCGATGTCCCAACATATAATATCTCTTTACAGTATTTAGGGGCTCATTATTGTAGCCATTACTACATACAGTTACAACAGTATTGTCATTCAATCGGACTAATGTAATAACCCATATATAAACAATAACCATAGGTAGTAGGGATCAAGGGGACGGGATGATGCATGTAACAAAAATTTATTTCGATTTGCCAATCAATTGGAATAAATAGGGACGGGTTCTAAATAGCCTAAATATGCCAAAAATGCCCTTAAAATAAAAAAATTTTAAAAAGAAAGAAAAAAATATTCAGATAATATATGGAAAAAAGTTGAGGGTTCTTACCACTGGTGCGAAAACGCACCACTCTAATTTATCATTGAATATCGTCTATAGTAATGAAAAAAAAAATTATGTATCGTTTAGCTAAGTAAAGTAATCTTATTAGTAATCTAATTTATGAAGAATAAAAAAGAAAAAAAATTTTTAATACAAAATATTTAATTTTGAAGTTTGGTGTTTTTTGACTCTTCGAATTTAAATAATTATTTAATATGTAAAGACTGTAAAATTAATCATTTTCTCGCGATAGTAGGCAAGAATATATCATAAAGAATCTATAAAAAAATAATTAACGAAAACATTTAGATACTTACTGAGAAAAAATTTTTTTTAGGTACTGGTTCGAAAACGCACCAGTGGCTTGATATGGGTTAAGAAACTTCTAATGAACGAAAATTTTTTGCTTGTTGGTAATAAATTTTAAAAGAAATACTTGTCTGGTAACGGAGAAACCTTTAATTTAATTTAAATTCTCAAAGAAAGATACGATAATTCTTGTCAGTTTTCGGTTTAAAATTAATTTAAATTGTTAACTTAACTTAAATTGTTTTTTATTGAAATTATTAAATACACAGCCCATCTAAAATTGGAAGAAATTAAATTCCTTTTGTACAATGTGCGAATAACAAATAATATTATTATTATTAAAAAGTTACCGGTACTTGATTATGTTTTATATAATTAGAAAAATAAGAAAGGGAATATAGATTGAATAATAGGCTGGGATGAGTAGAGTAAGGGGGTTGGAGAATGATAACCAGCAATTTTATAGCTCCACCTGACGTCCTTTTATTTGGCAGATATTTCGATGCGTAAGACACACATCATCTTCAGTGCCGCGCTTTAAAGTTTAATTTACAAAAATATAAACAAAGATGAATATTAAATAATACAGTTTTTTTGAAAAATTTTTAAAAAATACTCACAGGATAGGGTAGGTGGGCTTTGTCTATTAATTACAGTTTTTAAGAAAATGAATCCTGCTGCACAAATTTTTTGAAATTTAATTATGTGAGATGTCATCTTGCCTATGATCTTCTTCAGCGCACCGTTAGTATTCCCTCAGCAGATTGTCCATGTCTCCAAGCTGGACGTGTACACGTAGATTGAATAATAGGCTGGGATGAGTAGAGTAAGTAATATCTGCCAAATAAAAGGACGTCAGGTGGAGCTATAAAATTGCTGGTTATCATTCTCCAACCCCCCTTACTCTACTCATCCCAGCCTATTATTCAATCTACGTGTACACGTCCAACTTGAGACATGGACAATCTGCTGAGGAAATACAACGGTGCGCTGAAGAAGATCATAGGCAAGATGACATCTCACATAATTAAATTTCAAAAAAGGTGCAGCAGGATTCATTTTCTTAAAAACTGGGGGGGGAATTAATAGACAAAGCCCACCTACTATATCCTGTGAGTATTTTTTAAAAAAATTTTCAAAAAACTGTATTATTTAATATTCATCTTTGTTTATATTTTTGTAAATTAAAGTTTTAAAGCGCGGCACGAAGATGATGTGTGGTCTTA
>JAKCPI010002249.1:0-15514 GCA_023213315.1 Euborellia annulipes | reverse complement strand
TTTTTACCAACGAATTTAACGAGGTTTTTCTTGTTTCTCAAGCTACTGCTAGTTTCTTTTTTTTTTTTTTAAACTTGGAATATCAAAATGAAGTGTATCTATCCCCCTCCCCCACACACACACACACACACACAGACAGCAGCCTCCCACCAAACAAGATGGCCTACCTGGTCGCACATAATTAGACCAGACCAACTAACCCAAGTGATAAAAATCAGGTCCCCCTTCTCCCCACTTTATCCCTACACGCCCATTGCGCCTCAAACCCCGAGCCGCAACCAGCTACGCCTCTACGCCTCGTTGAAAACTCGCCACAATTTATGGAGTGAGAAGGAATTATTTCTCAAGAAAAAAAAAAAACTGGGCTTTTGGTATTAGGAGACCGACCGAACCAACCTCTCTTCTTTGATTTAAGATCGGTCCCTTTTCAAGAAATGTCTTTATTAAATCAGATAACTTCATGGTCAGCTTAATTCTCTGGAGAAAAGAGAAAAAAATATATAAATTTTTTACTTTATGGAGGAATTCAGATATAATTTAATTCTTTTGAATTTCTTTTTTTATATCTCGAGAGAAATTCATGATTTTAGAAATATGATTGATCGTTATTTTAATCAAGAGAGTAAAAATTTCAAATTTTTAAGAGAGTATTATCGTACTTAAATAATTTGAAATTAGATCAATCTAATTCCTAACAATAATCGTAACATACAGTATTACGTCAAAATTAAATTAAATTGTATTCATTTTCGATAAAAATAGACGCGCCCTGTGATTTGGTTTTTTTGGGAAGGGGCTAGTTTTTTTAAATTAACAAATCCTGTCCTTTGAAAGTTATGAAATATCCCTACCCATAGAAGGTTAAAATAAAAAAAATATGCTTACCTATAATTAAAAAGGACTGCTCCTGCCTATAATTATCCATTCACATCACAGTCACTACTTTGGGATAAAAAGTACTGGCCTTGATGAAACTATTGAGAGGAAGGGAGAGGCAGCCAAAAGAAAATACCCTGAATGCATAATAATTACCCGGAGAGTTTTCGGTGCATTTATTTTTAGTCTATCTTCAGTCCTTTCTATAAAACATACATTCTTAATGTATATACAACAATATAGCATTAACTGTATGAATTACAATTGTTATTTTTGCTCAGAGATAGTCTCAATTGTCAGGTTTATTCATATGTTTCTGATTAATAACAATAGAATATGTCATACGTTATCAATGAGAAACATATCGATTCTTGGAAATTAAAGGTCTCAAAGGACAAATGCTACTTTTCAGGAGAGCCAAAAAACGAAAAGAAAACAAACATTTTCCTCATAACTTTTTTGACTTTCGTATTATTTGAGTCTTTGAAAGACACTTCTCAGAATTTATAATCCTTTTTGACAAATTTGTTCAAAGTATTAGGTTGAAAAGCACTATACTCTAATAAATTACTCATTAATTGTGGTAACTGGAATGCAGGCAGCTTAGAATGAAATAAAAGCTTCTTTCCACATTCGATTGAAAACGAGTAAAAAAAGTAGAAATTGCATATTGAAAAAACATGCAACAATGAATTTGTTATCCATAAAAATCTTTATTCATGCTATGATCGTATATTTTGTGACACTCATTTCCAGCAGAAGGTGAGATTAGCGAAAATTTAATGAATAAAAACGAAATAAAAATGTCTTTTATTTTCGCCTGCAGAATTGCAGACACCTCAACCTATAATTTTAATTTAGATAAGAATCCAAAATATCTAGTACACCATAGGTTTAGGGTCTCTAGAAGGTGTCTGGGGAGGGAGGTGGGGACTATAAACTAAGAGCGCCCACATTTTTATGAAATTATTGGTGAATATATTTGACAATTTATAAAATTAATCAAGACCATTAAAACAACATCTAATAAATTCTAATTAAATAATTTGAATCTATTAAATTAAATATTATTTGATGTAACAAGAAAGTTTCCAAATATTCATTCAGCGATAAAATAGTAGGTATAATAATCCTACCGTACCATCTTTTATTATGCACTCCCCTCGTCTCCAAAATCTAGAAATTTTCTTTTAATGAAATCTTTTACTAAAATATCATCTATTAAAATAATTTATTTTCTCAACAGATGTTTCCATCCATAATTTTTCATTCAAGTCCAAAAAGACTTTTTTTTATCTTGACAACGAATTATCTCGTTTAATTTACACATACACCTTCATAAATTAATGAATTTATTTTTTAATTAAAATTTTTTTTTATTTTTAACGTCGTTAAAAAAACTTCTTTGAAATTCAATCTAGAGTTGTTATTTATCTTTAAAGCAGAGATTTTTTTTCCATAGTGAATATTTAAATACTTGTATAATCTTTTATTATTAAAGCTATTTTATTGATTTTTTTTATTCATATTTCGTTTCCAACTGTCATCTATTTTTTAATTAAAAAAGATTTTTATTTCTATTTTTCTATATAGAGAGTAATTTAATATATTTTTCATTACATTTAATCCCACCTCTCTAGAATCATCGTGTATTTATATGAATTGGTTTTCGTTGGAGTCAAATATTTTATAATTATCTCCACTTTTTTTTATACATGGGTTACTAGGGTTGAAATATCAATACAGGAGAAAGTTATGTGCTGTGCGACCAGTCACACCAGATTTTTTATCTTTTCTTCGACTTCCGCGGCCCAGTTCCAAAATTCTACCTCCTAATTATTTTCATTAAAATTCTTAAATAAATTTTTTTTTACATGCTCTTTAAAATGTATATACTTGGTATTAATAGCCTATTAATTAATTAAAACACAACTTTCAATTACCAGATTTTTTCTATAGTCTATAAATAAAAAATTCTCAAATGACAAATATGCATATATAAAATATTTTATATAGGCTTATTCAGAAAAAATTATTAATATCAGGGGGATCAAACTCGGTTTGTTTACGTTTTTCCACTCCAAGAGAGTGACGTCATGGAGCTCCTCTTTTTGCTAAAGATCTTTCGGGAGAAATCATTTATAAATATTTATATATAGTTTATTATTAATAAAGCAATGTACAGTGAGGGACAATATTAAGTCCCACCCATGCGCTCTCTACTTGTGATTATTTCATTGTTTTTATAAAAAAAAAAATGGAAATCTTTATTGGAAATTTTCTAGGTTTGAACCATGAAAGTTTCCATTAAAAAATATATAATGTTTTTTTAAAAATACAAGTAGAAAACGCATGGGGTGGGACTTAATGTTGTCCCTCACTGTACATACCAGGGTCTAAATTAGTTTGGTCAGAAACTATACAATTTGTAAATAAAACAAAATGAATGTGAAACAGGTTATATGCAGTCAACATCGCCAAAAAGAAAAAAAAACAAGCAAGGAGGAGCTTCATGACGTGGACCAATCAAAAACTGTGACCGGAAAATTGTTTGTTTACTAGTTTCTGGCCCACCTTTGTATTTTAAAGACCTTGGTTAATATTAACTTCCTATTCAATATTTTTTTACTCTTTACCTGTTAGACTATTTCTTAAACAATACTTTCTCTCTATATATATTTCATATATAGGATAAGAGAAAGTAAAAAAAAAGTCTAGAAAATGTTTCCAATTTATTTTACAAAGGAAAAATGAATTCATGTTGAACACCAACATTTTTTTTTTTTTTTTTTATAAAACATCAAGCAAGCAGGCCTGCAACAACCTCCTCTGTCTGTCTCTCATTTTCTATTTAAAAAATATAATAAATTTCCTGAGGCCCCGAACTGGATTGGATGCTTAGAAGCCGAGGCAGATTTATCTTCCAGTCAGGGCGGCCCCAAACTAGTTCCAAGCCAATGGCAAGACTGATGAAATATTAGAAACCATCTGACCAAACTTCTAACGATAAATTATACAAGAAATATGTATAATCATAATTTATGAATAAATTTGTATGCTTTGTGGAACCAAATTTCTTCTTGCTCTCGGCATCCACAAAAGAGAGGGAGAAGGAGAAGGAAAAGCTTTTTATTTTTAATTGGGTGCTGCCACCCTTTTTGAGAAGATTTACTAAGGGATGTTCTCTAATCTTTTCTATTAATCTACTGTATCCTTTTAAGAGATGAAAAAATTTCCATCAAATGAGCTTAAAATTTTTACTAATTAATTTTATCTTACTATTTAATTTTTATTAATTCTGATAAGAGAGATAATTTTCATGGGAATTATAATCAATAAAATTCTTAATTAAGGAAATTTTAATTTAAATGTAAAAAATGTATTTTAAATATTTTTATTATAGTCTAGCATCAAATTTCATATTTTTAGTTGATTATAGATTAGTTTTTGTAATATTAAAGAAAGAAAAGGCGTTAATGAATTATATCTTGTTTTGTTCTGATCAACTATTACCTTATTTATGTGCCTATATACCACCTATTAATATACAATAATATTATAAATATTATAAATCTTTTACTTAAGTTATTTATTCTTATATACTCGTTAAGATAACATATTTGATTAATTGATTCATAAGTGTTTTTTATGATTATTTAAGATCATTAATTTTATATACCAGGTAGTAGTTGTACTCACTTACTCACTCCCTATTCACCTGATATTTGATTAGGTTAATTAAATATTGTATTAAAATTTAACTATAAAACGGAATTTTTGTTTTATTTTCGAATAAGTTTTAAAAAAAATTTGAGGTCATTGAAAGAAGAAGATCCAATTATAATCATCTTACGAAGTTTTTAAATTTTAATCAAACTCTATTAAATTGATTTAAAAAAATGACTTTTTTTACTTTCTCTTACCTATATATGTAATATATAGAGAGAAAGTATTGTTTTTTAATCTATAAGCTATCTGAGATATTTAAGGGGGTTCAGGAGCGACGTCTAAACGTACTTTAAAAAAAAACTAGACTATTATAAGGAATTTTTCAATGCGGTTTTTTTTAAATGAATTAAATTCATAAGAGATTATTGGGACATCGAGCTATAATTTTTTTAATGACTTATTAAAAAATTTTCTTAATTAATTTTTTTGTTATCAAGCAAATACAAAAAAAACAATCAGTCCCAATAATCTTTAATTTTTTTTAAATTTAAAAATGAATTTATTGTTATTATTAATCGCATATTAATTAAGAAATTTTTAAAATAAGCTTAGATGATTTATTTAAAAACCAACTGTCAAATTAGTTCAGCATTCTTGCAACAGATGGCAGGCTAGTCTAGCAAACGATATAGTATTAGCCTATATCTGGCCTATATTTATATATTTTTATGCTTTTATAAAAGATACATAATATATAATAACATTTATATAAAGTATTTATTGTTAAAAGATCAATGAAAATCAACCAAATGCAATAAATATTATTAGCTACCATTCTGACATCTCTTGGCAAATTTTTGAATTACTTGATTTTTGGTCATACTTTTTATGACACACTACGCCATCTTAGCTGGAAAAACATGCGTAACCACTTCGCTCCCGAGCCCCCTTAACATTTGCCTTTTTTTTTTAAATTTCATTTAAGGTCTTTCGGTATCGAAGGCCATTTAGACCCCGTCTCTTTTTATTGATTGGATTGGTTGCCAATCCAATTGAATTTGCCTTTCTTATGCTAACTTTTAACTGATTCAAAGAGCCTATTAGAAGAATTCTAGAGTGATTAATCAAAAAATTCATTTTGATTGCCAATTTCCAGCAATCGTGAATTAATTTCTGCACTAAATTATTTCTTTATTTTCTATATGATATTCAATTTTGTTTGATTAAAAAAATTATTTTATATCGAAGGAACCGGAGAATTATTTTATATCTCTAGATCTTAAAAAAAAAAAATTTAAATTATTTGTTTAAAGAGAGCCTTTAACCTATTTGCTACATTAATTTATCCAAAGACATTCTCTAGATTTCGATTGAACCATAAATATAAAACAAGCTCATATTTTCTTATTTAAATAACAACTCTATAATTTAAAAAATAATATTAATAAATATTTCTAGTTGAAGATTCAAATGTAATAAATTGTAAAAAAAAGAGTTTGTGAAACTTCTTAGAATTTAAATGAGAAAATAATAAGATATGTAAATAAATACTTGGTTATATATGCACGTTAGAGAGTGCTATTTTTATTCTGGTTCAATCGAAAGAAACATTTTCCACCACGGAAATATTCAACCCGGATTATGAGGCCATAACGTTTGTGTCTATAAAATTCCGCTGAGAGGACACAGGAGCTCTCCACTTCTCTCTCTCTCTCTCTCTCTCTCTCACTCTTGGGGCATCAAACAGGAACATAAAGGCTTGAAGCTTAATTGAAAAGTGAATCGAGGCGAGTACTTTATTCTGAATTCCTAACTGCAAACGTGTTTTTAATTAAGCTACAAACAACATTCCCAAAAAAATATACTTTTTATAAATTAATCATCATCATTAAAATTTTAATCCGAAATGGTCAGGGAAAAAAATTAAGCAACTTTTTTTAATTCCATTAAAGAAATTTTGATCTCACACAACGTTCGTATAAAATAAATAAATCAATCAAAATTTATATTACTAATTATTTCACTAAAAGAAGTTTTCGATAGGTAGTTTAGCCGATATTTATAATTAATTTGGTTCAGGGTTTGCAGAGTAACCCTCTGAATTCCGTCCCCACCCCTACCTTCCCACCCACTCTCTGAGGCTCAAAGGTGCTTGGCCAATCACTTGATAGAAGACTTAAGACAATCAGCAGGGAATTGAGTCTATATACATTCCAATTGGAAAAATTGCTTTATATTAAAATAGCAAGGTCAAAAAGAGTTCAATAGAGTGGGGGCAGTAATAAGTGGGGCTCCTTCTGTGTTAAAAATTTCTTCCCTCATTTGGAACATGGCGTCGCGTGGGTCAGACGTGATCAAACTGGCCTCCATTAAAAATTAAAATTTCCAATACTTTCACAGACGAGTGTCAAAGTGTTGAAAATTTAGAAACTTATGACTAAAATCTAAAATCTTTTCTTTTGTTTCGGGAGATTAAAAATAAAAAATTAAATTAAATTAAGACATGCAGAGTGTAAAAGGTTAATATAGGCATTGTAGGCATAAAATTACTTTATTTACTATCTTTGATTACGTACATAGACGCCAGTAGAAAATTTTACAGAGTTGCAGAAATCTATAATGACCAGAGGCTACATGCAATAAATATATTTATTTTAAAAATTATCTTTTTCTTTATTAAATCAGGAGTTAATGATTTTCCAGGAGGGTAGAGAAGGGCCAGTGCCTCCTCTCTTGACCTCATAACTGCTAATGCTTATATTTATATGTAAAATTTGCAATATAAGATATTCTTTATACAAAGTTAGTCCAGCTTAATTAATTTTTCACTTGATCCACATAAATAATAGATTTATTGCAAGTATATTTGACATTTGGTTTTTGAAAAATTAAAATTTTAAATATATTCATCATTAAAATTATAACCTATATTTAATCTAAATGACATTTACTGTATATTAACGAAAATAGCTATTTATTTATTTATATATTTTTAGCAAACTTGTTTCCCAAACGATATTCTTATTAACAAAATTTAAATCAATAGCTATATATTAACTCTTTTTTTTTCTTTGATTACTATCATTTTATGTCACATTTAAAATATTAATTTAAATTTAATATCATTTTGGGGTTTAATAAGAGTCATTAAAACCTTTTAATTAAAATTAAAAATTTAATTAAAAAAGTTTTTGATCAATTCAATTAATGATCTTATTAAATAAACTTATTTAAATTATCCAATAGTTGGGTAAATCCGGGAGAGATATCTCTCTGTGGCATATGCCAGACATTTTTTAAAACCATTATTCTGAAGCCCCTTCATTTTTAATTTTACAAATATAGTACAGCCTTATTCGAATTTACATATTATTTATACCTGTTAAAACAGATATTATTAGAGGAAAGTACCCAAATTCGGACCCCCATTTTGTTTTTATAGTATAAAGTATATAAATTATTGAAAAAACCTGTTTTAAAGCTATGTAATATTTACTTTACTCTGTGATGTACTATTGGTAATTTATTTATGGCAAATATATATGTATAAATTACAGGGGTAACAATTTTTTATTAACCTTACACTTTGGTGATTTTCAAAAAGGTTGCCTAAACTGGACCCCTGGGTAAAATGACCAAAAACTGAATCTACTGATCTAGGAGAGGGAATAAATCTGAAAAACAATTATAGAACGGTTTGACAAAAAATATATTTTTTTATTTTAACACTTTTTAATGTAAAAATTGAAAATGTGATTGAAAAAAAATAAATAAAAATAAATGTGAAAATTGAAAAACATCACATTGAAAATAATTACATGGTCAAATGATTCCTTCAACATTACCATTTAAGAATAGCTGGGCATACACGGAGAGGTAGAACCGTCGGTTTTGACCGTGCCGGTCCAAACGCACGGATTTATCTTTACGTTAGTGGGCGAGCACGCGCCAGTTTTGACCGCCACGCATCAATCTAACAGATTGGACTGCGGTCCAAACTCACGATCCGATCTTTTCGTTAGTGGGCGAGCACGCGCCAGTTTTGACCGCCACGCATCAATCTAACAGATTGGACTGCGGTCCAAACTCACTGATTGATCTTTTCGTTAGTGAGCAAGCGACAGTTTTGACCGCCACGCATCAATCTAACAGATTGGACTGCGGTCCGAACTCACGGTCTGATCTTTTCGTTAGTGGACAAGCGACAGTTTTGACCGCCCCGGACCATCTCTTTAAGTCGCGATTTTTGGAGGGGGTAGGGGAGGACATTTTACTTGAAAAAATTTTTTTACAAATTTATTTTTTTGACCATTTAAAGAAAATAAGTTACCCCTCCCCCTATTAATTAATTAAGCTATTAATATGTTCGAAAATATTTTAGTTAATCACCATTCACAAAAACAAATTTATTATTATTATTTTTTTTTAAATATCATTTAAGGTCATGGCAAATTAGGATACAAATATTATATATCATTTTACTCGGGAGAAAGTCTAGTTTCTGAATATACAAAAAAAATTATAGGTTATGTAAGAAAAAAATATTGGCCCTCCCTCTAGAGCGCCCCCTAATGGTCCGATGTTTACCAAAAGCTTTTCAGTTCTTGACCTTTACATCTAGTTTATGTGTGCAAAATACCACAGACATGCACACAGACACACAGACATCATTCCAAAAACTACTTAAATGGACTCAGGGGACCTTAAATCGCATTTTGGCAGCTTCAGAATCAGATAATTAAAGATTTTATTTAAAGGAGAAGAAAGGATTAATTACTTTTTTTTTTAAAATAATTTTCTATTTCCATTTTTCTTGGAAATTCCAATGGCTTCTTGACTTGATCTGTCTAGTCGGCAGGCAAAACTTTCGTCAAGACGAAAGTCCACGGATTTGGTCAAATCAGCGGTTGAAACTGCCGCGGTCCAAAGATTTTGCCCATACACGTACGGTTTGGCCCGTGGCGGGCCAACTATCCGGGTTTATCTGCGGGTTTTTCCTTTACGTTTGTGAGTGATGACGGTTTTAACCGTGCCGGTTTTAACCGTGGCGGTTTTAGCCGGCCCGGCAGACTGGTCCGCCCCGGTCCAACCCGACAGATCAAACTCTCCTTTTTTTTAAACGAAATTGATAATGACGGTTTTAACCGTGGCGGATCGACCCGACAGATTGGTCCGCCCCGGTCCAACTCGACAGATCAAACTCTCCACTTTTTTAAGCCAAATTGATAACGAAAGTTTTAACCGTGGCGGATCGACCCGACAGATTGGACTGCCCCGGTCAAAACCGACAGTTCTACCTCTCCGTGTATGCCCAGCTAATATATAAGGGTTGAAAGGCTTGCCTGTCACTTATCGCGTCCAATTAAAAAAAACTGAGCACTCACAAAAACTTTTAATTTTGCCAAAACACCTAATGACTAACTGTCAAGTAAACAACTAGAGCAGGTGTCGTTAGGGCTCTTCTACTTTGTGGTGGAATCTTGCACTAGTATTTACACTGTCTTTCGCTAAGTTTCAGCACTAATCATAGACAATAACCATGGGGGTCCACATTAGGGCAGGGGTCCGTATTTGGGTACTTTCCTCTATCTAATAATTACTTTTCTTTAAATTAAATAAAATTTTAAGACAGAAAAATTTATCATCAAATGGTGACTTATAAGATTGAATCATCTCGCAAGAAAAATATTTCTGGCTAATTTAAAAATCAAAATGCAAAGAAATACCTCTTTTAACAATTTAATCTTACTCTAGCTGCATTTCTTATTTTACTCATCGCCCTCCACAATACTTCATCAGATATATATCCAACTTCATTTCAACTATTGTAAGAGTATTGATTTTATATCTTGAAATAAGAATCTATATATTCTTACAGTATATGAAAGTTAAGCTTGTTGTTTTTGTTGGCTTTTTATTGTATTTGCTTTTTTAATCTGGTTGTTTATTTTGCTACGATGCTTCCAGTTGCTCCTCGGCTGTCTTCTCAACCTTTATCTTGGTCCATTTGCACAATCTAGAAATTTTCGGGCGGCACCAACAAAAAATAATTCCTGAAAAAAAAGAAATTATTTAAAATAATTAAAAAAAAAAAAAAATTACCCAATCTTATTTACAGAACGCTATAAAATATTTTTTAAGGCGCGCGTCTCGAAAAACCGTTAATAGCAGATTCAGAAGCTGGTTACTCTAGACGGCAAGAGATGGCGTTAGTTCTTCCCATAGGAAACCTGCGTTTTATTTCATTTCATTTGAAAGATTCCAGCTAATTAATTAAATGCAAAAAATTATTTATTTTTTAACACAATGATTACTAATCTTATTATCTATAAGATATAGACCGAATTTAAAAAAAAAAATATCTTTTATTTAATGTGATTAATCTAAAAAAAAAAAATCATTGTGTGGTTTTATGAAACCACGATGCAAGTGAAACTTTTTTTGGATCGTAGGCGTTTAACTGAAAATTTTCAGAAAATTATTCAATTAAGGGTATTAAAATCGCGTTTTTAATCTTAACTTAATAATTGGAAAATGGGAAATCAATAGTGGCATATTAAAAACTGTGAACAATATTTATTTAGTAATTAGCCGCCCGCCCGCCTTCGGCGGGCGGCACGTCTCAGGAGGGCTTCGCCCCCCCCTGGATTATATATATACAGTATATATAGAATGAAGATTTGAATATTTTAAATTATATAAAAAATTATATTTTATCAATTTAAAAATTGAATTATTAAATCTCACAATAATTTTTTTTATAATTCGTTATATATATTAAATTTCAACTTTCTTATTTTTGTCGTCACGGATTGTGACGTCATGGCTTGTAGCGTCATGGATTTTTACGTCACCTCGTTACAACGCGACATGCTGATAGAAGAACCAAAAATTCGTACCGATATAATAAAAGTTTCACTTTAAAAAAAAAATTTGAGGTCGATAACTTCAAAATTGTGGCAGCTGGAACCTTTCAAAATCAGCACCTCGAGACGCACATCTTTAATGTATTTCATTCGTTTCATTATTTGTTGCCTGGCAGGTAGGCAACCCAAAGTGATAAAAGAATTGATTGATTCCAAAACAATATATTCACTATCTTGTCTCGCCATGTTTCAAAATTTCAGTCATTTAAGCTACATATGGAGTCCTGAAGTGTATAAATATTTTTAAAAATTTCCATGACATCTATAAATTAATTTTTCTGACTAATGTTATTTTACATAATCAGCTATAAACAGGGAAGGGAATTTTGATTTATAATTTAGATCTTTTTTCACTGAATTGTTTTGCTTATATAATTTTTTTCAAATTAGATATGCTGATTATGTCGCTTCTCTGGCTTGTTTCAGTGAGTTATGTTTATTTATAGAAATAAAATTGGATAAATTTTTATAGATTGACTCAATTTCTTAATCATTGTTCAAGTAACAATTAGCCTTAAATTTAACAATTTGTATAAATATTAATGAAGTAGAACGAGAATAAAAAAAGAGAGAGAGCAGCTAATTATAATTGCGTTTATTTACCCTCTCTGTTGACGTTTCGGTCTGAAGATTGTCCTAAACAGGACCGAAATTCTAATTAGCTCCTCTCCCTTTTTTTTACTTTCTCTTACCTATAGGCCTATTTGTTAATATATAGAAAGTATTGGTTTTATGTCAAAAATCCGATGTCGAGATTTTGATGGATATACACATTTTGAGGTTCCCTAAGTCCAAAAAAGTGTCCGCAACATGGTCTGTCTGTCTGCTTGTGTGTGTGTTCAATTTAAGGCATAAAGGAATTGAACTAGGAGGTTGAAATTTTATATTTAAGTTAGGCACCCCCTGAGGCGTGAAAATAAGTAGCCGGTCAAAAAGTACTAGTACTTTACTCATGAGGTTTTTTAGTTTTTTCGATTTTCTCAAAATTCGCTCTTTAAAAATTTTCCCATGTTTATAAATTTTACATCTTGAATTCGAATGTACCATACTGTCAGAAACTAAATATAACTCTTTTGTAGGTAGAATTATGAATCAAAGAGAGAGCAGCTAAGCATAATTTCATTTATTTCCGCTCAGAGCTGACGTTTCGGTCCTGTTTAGGGCCATTTTCAAAGCACTAGCATTTTTTAACGCTGATTGTTTTTACTTTACTTTTTAACACCAACATTTGTTTATTTTAAAGAATCTATTTTTGAGTGTTTATTTTAAATTTTAACGTCTGTTTTTAGAGAATAGACATGTATGGGTGTCATTATCAATAAAAGTAAGAGAAAGTTATGTGCTGTGTGACCAGTCACACCAGATTTTTTATTCTCATTCTACTTCATTAATACACCCAGCTATAAAAATTTCGTGTACAAATATTTATATTTTTATATGTATAATAATAGAAATCGGTATCACTGCGTAATGTTAGAATTTTTGATTAAAAAATTTATTTCAATTTTCAAATATTTTTTAAAGCATAATAGAAAAAAAAAATCTTAAGAATTTTAAATAGGCAGGAGTAGGTATTTTTTATTTTATTATACATTATATATTATGATTATGCAAATATTTGATTTTTTATTTCTTTTGAGTTACAAAAAAAAAGTGGCTTGTCTCTCTCTTTGGGTGTTCATGCATATAAAATGACCTTTGAAACATGACATTTTAAAACTACTCACATTCATAATATTCCCTTTCTTATTTTTCTAATTATATAATACATAATTAAGTAACTATTTAATAATAATAATATTCTTTGTTATTGACACATTGTAGGGGGGGGTTGGGTTGGGGGGGAGGGGCCGTGCCAAGGGAGGGAAGCACCCTCCGGCCATTTGGGCTCTTGTGGGAACAAGGGGGGGGTCCCCCCCCTACCCACCCAAAGGGGGGGACGGCGGGGGGGGGAGGTTTTGGCGGCGGGGAGGGGGGGACCCGCCCGGGGGGGGGGGAGAGCTCGCCGCCGCACCCCCCTCCTCCGCCGGGGCGGCCTTGCCCCCTTTTTTGACACATTGTACAAAAGGAATTTAATTTCTTCCAATTTTAAATGGGCTGTATATTTAATAATTTCAATAAAAAACAATTTAATTAAAGATATCTCCGTTACCAGACAAGTATTTCTTTTAAAATTTATACCAACAAGCAAAAAATTTTCGTTCATTAGAAGTTTCTTAATTAGACTTTTTGATGTTGTTGATAGAGTTGTCAATTGCGAACAATAAAAGAGGAACACCCCAAGAAGAAAACAGGAAAAGAGTCTAGAAAGGGGAGGAGAAACTTAGGGATGAAATAAAAATAAAGAAAAGAAAAAGAAGAAGATGGAGAACTAATAAAAAATATCCGGGAGGAAAAATCTTTGGAGCTTTGAAAATTGAGGTCTGCTTTGGTGGTTTTTATTAGCAAGTAATCTAACTGGACGTCAGCAACTTTTATTCCTGCCCTAGGGGATTTTTCATTTGTTTATTGTTCATTTTTCAAGATTTTATTTCCTCTCCCTTTTTTTTCTTCATTATGTCAATAAAGCGAAAAACAAAGGGAATAATTCATATTTATTTAAAGTGATTTTTTCTGGCATTATATTTCGAAAAAGAAGGTAAATATGTCTCTATTAGAGCCGTTATTTAAATATTTTGAGAGAAGGATGGCGTCGGTTGCTTTGGCGGCTTAGGAGGCCACTGCATCTGCTAGAGCTTAGTTCACTCGTTCGGACTCGGATTTTCATAAACAACCTAAATTACTACAATACTGTGCTATTATGATATATTAAATTGGGAGAATTTATTATTGAATTCTTTTTGTTGTCTCCTTTTCAAATTATTTAAAAAATTATTTATTTATTTTTAGTTTGTACATTTAGAAATTATACTAATACAAAAGGCTATGTTAATTTCGTTTATTTACGGATTATATCTAAAATTATAAATAAATTGGAGAATTTTAATATTCAAATAGAAAATATTTACCTGCATATGTAGGCCTTGCTCTTTTATAAAAACAGTCTGCCAGTATTTAAAACCTGAAAAAAAAAATATTTAAATAAAATTGTTGTTGTTGAAAATTGTTTTAAGAATTATAAATGGTCCCTGTTATGCATTAGTGCGTCAAGCGCCAAAAAAATTAAAAATTGAGTTAAGCACGGAATATTGTTTCAAATGCTATAATTAATAGTATTTTTTATGAAATATGTCCTAAAAAAATTTATATTTAATGTTACTTGCACAATTGACAAAAAAAATTATATATAATCCATTAAAATAAAAAACTTTAATGTTAATTTTCTCAAAACTCGGTAGCTGGCGCTTGACACAGTAATGTGTAACAGGGTCCAAATAGTCTAACAAAAATTAAATAAGTGGTGGAGTTGTGTTAATTGAATGGACTGGGAAATTAATAATTTCGCTTGAATAATGCAAAAAAATATATAAAATAGTAATAGAAGATATAAAAAGACTAGTTTTCTCAAAATAACAAACTACCAAATTTCTGAATGTAAATATCTTCCATATGATTTATCTCTTAATATATTGGTGATAAAACTTGATATGAATTTCACACTTGATTTCAAACTGATTCATACTGATATCAAGACTACAACTTTAATAATTTTCCGGTCAATTTGAAGATACTTTTAGGGTCGAGAAAATTTATCGAATATCTTAATTCTACTACCGACTTTTTTGGATTTATACCTTTTTATTTATATTCATATTAAATTAAATCAAGCAGGCAGAAGTGATTGGAGTGTGAGGACGCGCAGGATAGAGCATTAAGGAGAATGAAAAAAAAAAAATAAATAAAAGTTTCACTTTAAAAATAATAAGGATAATCTACAGTGAAAGAAGATTAAGTGCCGTATTCATAGTCATTGCTTGAGGAACAAGGAATCCTTATGCCTATATAAATGGATAGAAATAAGGATTCCTTCTTCCTCAAGGAACGACTATCAATACGGGTATAAATTAAAATTTATCGTCAAAAATATTCTATGTAGAGCTCAA
>JAKCPI010002246.1:0-52014 GCA_023213315.1 Euborellia annulipes | reverse complement strand
GCGAGGATTATATATATTTTCAGACATTAACCTGAGCCTGAAGATAGTCCCATATGCGACCGAAATGTCGGTCTTGATTTGATAATAAATTGAAATATAACTAGCTGCTTTGCTCATTTTTTCTACCTATTTGAATAAAAGTTGTCATTTCCCGGTTATAATTTCTGTATATAGCTATACATATACTTGAGTTATATATATATGCTATATATAGCCTTTGTGTGTGTGAATGTTTTGATAATTTTAATAGTTTTATGGCTTTTAGATTTTATATAAGCCTTTTGTTTAGAAAAATGGATTAGATGGTGTGATTAACTATTTGGCAAGTAGAATGATAAAGAATTCGAAGATTCACCAGGACCAGGATCAATATTTGAAAAATAATTTGGCCAGTCATTAAATTTTAAAGCCTTGGGACCATGTTTACCCACCCACTCAAAGCAAATCTCTGTTATTTACATTAATTTTTAAAAAATAATAAAATAATAAAAAATAAATGATAATAAAAGTTGAATAGTGTCAAACGGTGGCCTATGGTATGGAAATTGCATTTTTGACTAATAACAGATTAATTTATTATTATAAAAGAATATTCCTCTGTTTAAAAAAATATATAACGACTGATTCATAAAAAAATCATTTTTTACTTTTTTCGATTAAAATAAAGTTATTTTTTTTAAAGCGATTAATCTTATTTTCTAGTTGGGTAATCTCATTACAACTTAAAAAAACTTTATCATCATTTTATTACTCAAAAAAAAAAGATGGATAAAAAAATATTTATAAATACCTTTGTTTTGCTGGGGCCTTCAGTAGTGTCAAAGGGTAGTCGATGATGTCCCTTAAATGATCACTTGCTTATTCACCATTAGTTTATTATTATTAAATAGTTATTTTCACGTATAAAATAAAATATAAACACTGAATAAAGTCACTGAACACACGGAAACTATATTTTCTCGATGGGAATAAGATGACACATCGTCAACGTGATGAGCTCCAAGCGAGTTTTAGTTATATTATTTGTTTCAAAGAATATCTGAAATTAAAAATATTCTTTAGATTGATTGAAATAATTGTTTGACTAAAAATAAATAATTAAATCACATGAAAATAATTACCTGGTGTTTGATCAGCAGCTGTCAAAATTCCTTGATTCGATTTCTTATTAACGACACATCCGATTTAATAAAGATTATATTCATTTTGAAGCTCATTTAATATAGAATGAATATAGATAATTAGTTTAAGTTGAAACGATTTTCATACTCAATTAATTTAATATTCTTTGCGATGTCATCTTATTGCAATGAGAGAGGCACCCAGGCAAAGAGGTCGAGTGAACAAGATCAGAGAGTATACATTCAATACCAGTAGCCGCAGGTATCCAAAGATAGGACAAAGAGAACTGAAAATAGATATTAATAATTTTAATTATTTATTTTACAAAAAATTCTTACTATATATGATTTTAATAAAACTATTATTAAAAAATATATTTATTTTTTGCAATTAAATATATAGAGAAACGTTAAAATAAATTTATTTTTAAAATAATAAAATAACTATTGGAATAAAAATAAATATCAAAAAATCTGGAGTGACTGGTCGCACCAGATTTTTTTGTGTCGAGATATATTTAGTTTCCGCCGTTATATTAGAATTTAAGAGGTAAATAAACATGGAAAAATATTTATATTTCGTTACCATGGCAACCATTTCTTTTATCTTTCCTATGAAATACAAGAGTAAAGTGGTCCTCAAATAATTTTGGGTTCAAAATGAGAATATACATTTGAAAGATCATCTAAAAAATAATTGATTTTGGAATTTTAAACAAAATAATTGGAGCGAATTTTGAGAAAATCGAAAGAAAACTAAAAAAGTATATCAGTAAAGTACTATACACTTTGGCCGATTTTGTTCAAAAGCTTATTTTCACGCTTCAGGGGCAGGGCCGTAACGAGGGCGTGGCAAAACAGGCGCCCGCCACGGGCGCAACTGGGCTGAGGGCGCAAAACAAAGGGGACCGACCTAATTTTTTTTTTTTTTTTTTTTTAACATTTACACTTTTTTTTCCATTCACACACACACATATACCCAGTCTTTTTCGGCAACTCAAGCCATATGTAAATATATAAATATATAGTATATTATATAGGGGTCCAGGCATTCTTATTTAAGCCATTTAGTATCAAAATGACTTAAATAAAAACATAGGATTGCCTGGAATCCGAACTCCCGACCCTTGGTATACAAGGCAGGCGCGCTACCAACTACGCCAAGCCCGGGGGCGACCGACCTAGTTGTGAGCCAAGGGCCTACCCAGGATTAAATCTAGGGGAGGGGGCAGATCATGGCCTTCCAGATTGTGAGTAGCTATTTTTTTTATATAGAGGGGAAAAGCATTCGAATTAAAGACATAAAAACCCTCGAGTCCTAACAAAAAAAATCATTCCCAGTCGCCATCGCCCTACCTAATTTTGTTTCGTTTCATCACTTTATAAACATTTAATTTTTTTTTCTTGCTTCTAGGTGGGGGGAGGGGAGCAGCTGCCCCCTGCCCCTCGCTGGGTACGCCCATGTTGTGAGCTGCACGTGGTTTTTATTTATCAACATATTAATCAGTGAGGCGGTACGGGGGAGAGGGGAAATGGCCTCCGAGATTATATTGGTTGTAAATAAAAACCACGTGCAACTCACAACTTAGAGCAGTGGTTTCCAAACTTTATGTTATCACGCCTCCCTTAAAAATAATTAATCTTATGACGCCTCCCCCCCCCCCATTTTATAAAATAATACAAAAACAAAAATTTTCAATGCTAAAAAATATAAATTTATATAAAAATATTTTTTTATTTATTCTTATTTATATTAAAACCAGCAATCATTTGGAAAATTGGTCCTGGTGGCCAATATTCGCGCCTCCCCTTGTTAGACTAGTCCGCGCCTCACAGTTTGAAAAACACTGGTATAAGGGTATTTTATGGCTGGTGGAATTTGTATCAGGAATGGAAGTTAGAAGAAAACGAAGCCAGAATTTTTTCTTTAAAAATATATTTTAAAAGCTGACGTTTCGGCCTTGGTCAAAGCCATCCTCTGATGACCACTAACAGCTCCGAGGATGGCTGCGTTTTCTTCTAACTTTCATTCATGAAGAAAAATATTTTTCTAAAATCTTATTTTCACGCCCTAGGGGGGGGGGGGGTGCCTAAATTAAATATAAAATTTCAACCTCCTAGCTCAATTCCTTCATGCTCTAAATTGAACCCAAGAAGACACACAGACAGAACATGTCGCAAAAACCACATTTTTTGGATTCAGGGGACCTCAGAACGTGTATATCCATCAAAGTCTCGACATCGAATTTTTGACATGAATCCAATACTTTCTCTCTATATAGGCCTATATGTGTATTAACTTATACATATAGGTAAGAGAAAGTAAAAATTCAAATCAGAATTGAGATTAAGCTTAGTTCTATAATAAAAAAGATGCGGTAACTCACCCCAGTAAAATTCTAATGGGACTAATCATATCTTACTTTTCTACCTAATGAGAAAAATCCCTACAAAATTCTACAAGGGATTCGATGGGTTCATAAGTTACCCTGTGTTATTATTATCTGTTTATGAGAGTTTCGAAATGTTCAAAAATTAATTCCGCCCCAGTAATAAGAAATTTTAGAATTACATTAAAATGTTTCTACCCCACTTTGATATTTATTAAATATTGAATATAAATTTTAACACAAACGGAATGCACTTATTTTTTTAGTAAAAGTATTACAAAACATTAACATCTTTATGCAATATAGGGGATGGGGCATTAACCCCCCTGGTTAATGCCTTCATACCCCCCCCCCTCTTTAAGTAAATGCGAGCCTTCACCGCGAAATTACTCTCAAAATAATTTGAATACATTTATAAATAATTATTTTAATTTTTATTTTATTTTGAAATTATTTTATTTTATTTTTCAACCCTTAATCCACCCCTGTGTAAAAAGATATTAACGAAATTTGATTAACAAAAATATAGGTCATATAGAATTTGGATACCAAATGGCTTAAATTGAAATGCCTGGACCCCCGATATGTATATTATTAATTAATAACGGTTATCGTCAAAGTCTTATATGGCCTGAGTTGCCGAAAAGGGTGAATGTGTGTGTGATTGTGAGTGTGAATGAGAAAAAAGTGTGTGTTTAAAAAAAAAAAAGATAAAAAATAAAAAACTATTTTTTTTTAATGACACGTGAACTCCCCTCCCCCTCTCAACAGCTTATATTCACCCTCTACCCTTAGTGAAATACAAAATATTTAATTTCATATTCAAAAGAATCGTTTTTCGTAGTCAAATTATTTGTTTCTATCATTTTTTTCAACGATAAAATGCATAATAATTACCTTTAATAAGACTCTCAAGAGGGTGTGCTGGCTGACGGGGTGGTCAGGGTGGATACACTATATTAATTATTCACTTTGATTCACTTTACACACAAATAAATAAGAGAGCAAGGATCTCCGCGCCTGCATCCCAGCAACGCGCCCGACTCGACTGAACGAGAGATTCGTCTCTCTTATCTCTTTGTATAGGAATAAAAATAAAATAGATGAAAATAACAATTCCCTTTTTATTAAAAGTAAAAAAATACCTTTTGCTCTTATCTAACTATATTTATAACTGCAAAAGAATGTCAACAAGTGATTTGGAATATTCCAAGGCCTTTCTTAAATAATCAACCCTTCATCCCTCCCTAATCAAAATAATAATCAACGCTGTTTTTTGAATGTTTTCTATTTATTTTTCTCCTATATATATTATGAAACATCAAAAATTCGATTCGAGATTTTGATGTTGTTTGGTCCCCTTTCCAAAAGTGGTTTTGCATTCTGTTGTGGTGTGTGTGTGTGTGTGTGTGTGTGTGGTCAATGTTAATGAAGGATTGAGTACGAGGTTGAATTTTATATTTAAGTTAACACCCCCGGACCGGATAACTTTTAATCAAAATCGGCCAAAGAGTACTAGTACTTTACTGATGTCTTTTTCAGTTTTTTTCGATTTTCTCAAAATTCGCTCTAACGATTTTGATTAAAATTCAAAAATCAATTATTTTTTAGATGCTCTTTCAAATGTATATTCTCGTTTTGCTCTCAAAATTGTTTGACACACTTTACTCTTGTGCTTCTTAGAGAGATAGGAAATGGTTGCCATGGTAACAAAATATAAATATTTTCCCATGTTTATAAATTTGATATCTTTAATTCTAATATATTGGCGAACTAAATTTTTGTCGACACAAAAATCTGGTGTGACACAGAACACAACTTTCGATTACCGAGAAGAAGTTGTGTGCACCCAATTTTTTGGTTTCAATTGAGCTAAAATAAATTTAAAAAAATATTTTTTTCAATTTTTCAACCCCTAATCCAATCTTTTTTCTTTTTTTTAACACACACTTTTGACGTGACAACGTCTTACAAATCATGTTAGAGGGGCATGCACGAAAAAGTTTATTGGCTTGAATAACTCCTCTGTCTTAAGAGGTATAATTATGGGGAATATACGGTTAGAAAGAATGAGTTTTCAGCTAAAGATTTCACCATTTATTTTTTTCCTATCATTTTATTTTACCGCGCTGCGGTAAATTCTAATTTGAAATTTTAAACCCCTGTAGATTCCGAACGACTATTCAGATCAGACTAAATGAGATGTCATTTGGTGCAGAAAGATAACCTCTAATAGAATAAATAAAAAAATCCCGAGTAATTAACTCCAAAATTGGTTTTTTCTCGAAAAACCTCATTTTTTAGGCAAAAAAATATCGAAAAATAGCCCTATTTATGTAACGCCTAGCTACTTGACAATAAAAGCTACATTAAATCTAAATATAGTTTTAGAAAGAATGGTTCAATGCCCAGAGGTATTTTTTTTCATTTTTTTGATATGACGTCATTTTACCGCATGAGAGCACTCGGCGGGATTTCGTTTTTCGAAATTTTAAACCCCTGTAGATTCCGAACGGCTAATCCGATCAGACTAAATGAGATGTCATTTGGTGCAGAAAAAAAATCCTCTAATAGGATAAATAAAAAATTCCAGAGTAATTAACGCTAAAATTAATTTTTTTTTCTCGAAAAACCTCATTTTTTAAGCATAAGTCGCCCTTAATGGATAAAAAATTGGGCACACCTCTCATATATTGTTTCAATGAAAATGTTTGAACATCTTTATTTATGAAAACAAACTACTAGTAAAAAAAAAAAAAACAATACTTTCTCTCTTTATATTTCAATATAGGTAAGAGAAAAAAAATTTTTGTTGAAGTCAAGCAAAAGACGTTGTCACGTTAAAAAGCCACCGGCTGTGTAGAAGACACAGCCAACACCTAATTTTTTCTCATTCACAACACTCACATTCATACAGTTTTTTCGGCAACTCAGGCCATTTAAGACTTTAAACGATACTCGAATGTTGAATATATCTATTGGGGGTCCAGACATTCTTATTTAAGCCATTTGGTATCCAAATGGCTTAAATAAAAACATCGGACTGCCTAGGGTTCGAACCCGCGACTTTTGGAATACGAGGTTAGCACGCAAACCCCTACACCAAGCCCCGAGGGCACTAAAAAATATAAACTTATATAAAAATATTTTTTTTTTATTTATTCATATTTAATTAAAGAAAACCTCCGTCCCAGAATCTTCTAAATTATTTTATTATTTTATTTATAAAACTAGCAATCATTTGGAAAATTGATCTTGGTGGCCAATATTCGCGCCTCCCCTTAGACTAGTCCGCGCCTCCCTAGAGAGACGCGCCTCACAGTTTGGAAAACGCTGACTTAGAGGGAGGGGGAGCGGAAATTTGCTTATTCACGGGAGGGGGCAATTAAAAATTTGAACTATTTTACAAAATTTGTAGGCCTATATAGTGTGCACAATAACTTTAAAAAGGAGGGACTTGGCCCAAAAAAGGTTAAAAGAGAGATGGGGGGCGCATGTTAGACACTTGCCACAGGCGCTTCATACCCTTGTTACGACACTGCTCAGGGGGGTGCATAACTTAAACATAAAATTTCAATCTCCTAGCTCTTTTCGTTCTTGAGATATTTTGTTCACAGACAGACAGACTATGTCGCGAAAACCACTTTTTTGGATTCAGTGTAGCAAACGTTTTGCTCTTGGACAAAACATTTTGTTCTAAATCGTTTTTGCTCAATCGGTGTGTGTTCAGTAGGGTGGTTGCAAGGTATAAGGGGAGAAAATTTTTTTGGCTGTAATTTCAGCGGGAACCTCTTAATAGTTGACAATTGGTGTAAAAAGTAGATTGTGAAAGTTTGAGCTCGATCGGATAACGATAAGACCTGCCTCATCGGCCCTAAAGTTCATCGATTACCCTAAATTTGACTATTAACATCTGTAACTCCTAAACGGTTAGTCCAACAAAAAAGTTCATCAGTAATTTTTTGAAGAGCATTAAATTTACTAAAAAAAAGTCCTTTAACATTCTTTAGTAAAACCAACGGTTTTCATGGTATGGGCAAAAAATCGAATATGGTTAACAGGCACATCACATTGATTTTCAAATAACACTAATAGGGGTAATGAAATTTTTTTCGAATTTCGAAATAATTTCATCAGATTCTTAAGTAAAATGACCTCCTGAATCCAAATATGACCTCCGTTTTCCCTCACCCCGTACCGTTTTTGGGGGGGAGCCCCCTACTTATGTTATTTCCACCTCTTTTCGTTAATCGAAGGGCCATGAATTAAATATGGAGGGATTAAAAGGAATTATTTTAGCCTTAATATTTCTTCTGAACGTCAAGAAAAGTGAAAAGTTTAAAAACATTCACGATCGCTAACTTTTTTTCCCGCCTCTTTATTATTATTTTTTTTTTGTTCATCTAAATATCTCGCGGCACCCCTTAGCCATTCTCGCGGGACCCTTGGGTGCCGGGACACACCGGTTGGGAACCACTGATCTAAAGTATTATCAAAAAGAGCAAAAGCAACCTGCTCTTGGTTTAAATACCACAAATGATTTAGAAGTTTAGACAATGCTACCCTTGATATGTCTCCATCAAGTTTTACTAAACTTCAGGGCCGTTGAGGCAGGTCTTAGGGTTATTCGATCACCCTCATCCTTTCCCTATCTCACTTTTACATAATTTAGCAACTTTCTAGAGGTTGCCGCCAAAGATATTCGGACATCAATTTCTTGCGACCACCTTAGTGTTCAGCCTAAGGCTTAAAACATTGTAAATAGCTTTTAACCTCTGATGTAGATTAAACAATGTTTCAAGTCTTATACATTTTTACTTTCAAATAAAATAAAAAGATAAATAATAGGTTTAGTTTTAGTCGTAAACAATTATTTAGAAATTGAACGATTTGTCATTTTTTAATAATGCATAAAAATTAGTCTCTCAATAAACCGGAAGTGGTTTGGAGGATAAATAGACTTTTTGAATTTTTAATACAACTAATTTCTAAGACAAAGTAAAGAAGACGGAAAGTAATAAAGGGCTTATAACAAAAGCGGAAGGGTTTTTATCCAAAGTCAGCGAAGAGACATCTGGTGCCCGGAACGATACAAGCCCTTAAAATTCAAGTAAGTATTATAGAAGTAAATAGTGATATTGATATTTATAACTAGAGACCGGATGCTTATTGTTGAATTTTATAAGCATCCATTTGATATTTAATTCCTACACGAATTACGAAAAACTAAGTATATTTAGATTGCATTTTTTAATTTTCAAGCTTTTTCTCCACTTCATCCTTATTTGAACTTATTTTATGAATAATTATATAATTAAAAAAAAATTCAAAACATTATTTAGCAAAAACGTTCATGTAGCAAATGCTTCAACTACGTAAATTGCGCCTTCCCTACACTGACTCGGGCTCCCTGGACCTCCTATTCTGGCTCGGGCCCCCCTGGACACTCCTACTCTGGTACGGCCCCTTACTTTGGGTCGGACCCGCCTGCGGCGGACCCTCGCAGTAGGGAGTGGTAATCTGGTGGGGCTGGCCGCACACTTTCGGTAATTTAAAGTTTAATTCTGTACTTGTTTTCTAAAATATATATATACAAATAAAATTTTTAAGTATTAATTTTTAAAATCTACATATATAATAGCGGAATGTCCGTCTGTCCTGTCCGTCTGTCACGCTCTGTTTGACCAACTTCCTGTTGGAATTTTGAAACGAAATTATGCAGTCTTATAGAGGAGTCGAAAATCTCGGGTAGGTACCTAACTTAAATATAAAATTTCAACCTCGTAGCTCTATTTTTTAATGCTTAAAATCATTACACACAGACAGACAAACACACACAAACAAACCAAATTGAAGGACAAACTTTTTTTGGACTCAGGGGACCTCAAAAAGTGTATTTCCATTAACAATGAATTTTTGACATGATCGCAATACTTTCTATTTTTATATATCGTCGATATAGGTAAGAGAAAGTAATATTTACTATTGGGGTTTTTAACCAACAATGTCACAATACGGATTGGATCAAAAAAATGAAATTTTATTTGTAACAATTTTTAAAGTAGTGGACACGAAAAAATAAATTAGGCCATTGCAATGGAATAACTAACAAAGATTTTTTACTTTTTCTAGGAGTATCTTTGCACGCAGTTAAGTGGTCACTTTTGACAGAGTAAAGCAATTGATTATGGAGGGTATCTTCCCCTCGCGGTTTCATCTTTATTGTTTTTACACTACAAATAAAAATTAACATTGAGATAAATTCCAAGTGTACATTAAAATGTTTATTATACTATCACGTTTGGCCGGTGATTAAATGTAGTCTGCACGTGTAGTGCAGGTGCTTGAAGAGAATGAGGGGAGGGGGAGGCGGGAGAGGCGCGTTGCAGGGGGTGGGGGTGGCGATGACGGTGGTGGGGTCACCGAAGGGGCGCTGGCGTAGAGGGGGGACGGCGCCGCCGCTGCGCTCCTATTCATTCTGGCCTGGAACGGCGCCGGAGAAACTTTTCAACTGAACCGGTCTCTTGACAACGCTCAATACTCTTTTGACTGATTGACTTAAAAGTCATCATCGTGTGTCGTTTTTTATTTTGTGTGCGTAGTGTCTTTCTTTCACTGTCGTGTTTTGTTTGCGTGTTTGTTTACTTTTATGTTTGTGTATGGGTGACATTGGTGTTTGACGTGCACGTGGTAAAAAAAGAGAGAGAGAGCGAGTATACAAATCAAACTCACGTGAGTAATACTTATAAATTAATACTAAAAGCCATAATATAAAAAAATGAGCTTAACTACTAGGCTACTACTTTAATTATTTATTAATTAATGGTCCTTAAATGCTGGTACTAATTAAATTAAAAATAAAACAAAACTGTTAAAAAAATTTACACTTGTTCCAAAGCTATTCTTTATCATTGGGGAACAAATTAATAATAAAGATAATATTTTGTCTGACAAGTGAGTATATATCAGTGGCGTCATTTGGGGGGGGGCAGGGGGTGGCATTTGCCCCCCCCCCAATGGCTCTGATTTTTATAAAATTTTATATTATTCTAAATAAAATACTCCAAAATACATCTACGAGTATAGAAACTGTACAAAATTAAACAATTAATTAAATTAAATATGTTTTGGCCAAATTTGAGTACCCATTTGTAAATAAATTTTAAGAAAAAAAAATGTTTGCCCCCCCCAAGAAAAATTTCCCCCCCCAAGAAAAAGTTGAAATGACGCCACTGGTATATATCCAGAAAGATGTTCTTAGATTGAATTCAAAATTTGAAAAAAAAAAAAAAAAAAAAAATTAAAATATCTCCTATGATAATAGACCTAAACAAGTTTTTAAGTATTTTTTTTTTTTTTTTAGTTTTAAAGTGTATTCAAAATTATAAAATTAAATATATTTTTTATTTTATCAAAAAAATATTATTACAAATAACGAAGAGAAAAAATAATTATTAAGATTTAATTACAAATAATATCTTTTGAATGAAGGGACGTGAGTGGCGCCATTTGGGTGAGGGAGGGGCAGGGGAATGCATTTGCGCCCCCCCCCCCCCCTCAAGGCCTCTCATTTTTATAAAATTTTATATTATTCTAAATAAAATATTTCAAAATATATCTACTGTACAAAATTAAACACTTAATTAAATTAAATATCTTTTGACCAAATTTGAGTACCTATTTGTAAGTAAATTTTAAGAAAAAAACGTTTGCCCCCTCCCTCAAGAAAAAAATTTGCCCTCCCCAAGGAAATGAGTTGAAATGACGCCACTGTGAAGGGAAAAAGAAACTCACATCATTTGAATCGGTCCATCACTAAACAAAAATATTTTGATCTCCCCCTCCCCCCCCCGCCTCCTTTACTTTTTGTAAATATAAATATTAAAAATTTAAAATAAATATTTAAATCACGTTATAAAGAGTTTTAAGATATTTGTTATTTAATATATATTATTCCGAAAACAACCGGGAACGTTCTACATGCTGGTCCTCGAGGGCCACCTATCCGTGCTTCACAATGCTCTTGGTGGCTTTTGCCAGGCCGCTGGCATATAATATTGAAGAAAAGAGTAGATGTAGCTGATTTATTATTGGCACTTCAAGTCGACATTTCGGTCAGAAATGCGACCATCCTCAGGAGTCGAGAGTGAGATGAAGAGCAAAGAGAGTAAGAGATTGAAGTTCCATTAATAAATTAGCATCTGCATCTACTCTTTTCTTCAATCTCACTACAAGTTTTATAAAACTACCATCTCAAATTAAAATAAAATGAATTTTACTCTTATTTCTAATAGTGGGCTCTTTCTCAGGACAGTCAAAGCAGATAAAATGTTCTTAATATTTAAATATTAAAGATCAGCATTTTTCGGCATCGCAGGCCCCGTTCCTATTTATTTCAATTGATGATTGGAATCCAATTCAATTGAAATAAATTTTTTCGCCTGGGACGGGAACCCTCGACTTTTGGCACCAGAAGCTAATGCTCTACCTCTGAGCCATAGGTCAAGGCTGTAAATATTATTAATATCTTGAAATAAACCCCTAAATAAACAGTAAGAATAAAGAAAAAAAGACGATTCGGCCTTGAGTCGAGACCATTTTCAGGAATTAAGACCTTTTTGCTGCCTAATTTATTATTTTATTTTTTTACAAATTACATTATTCATTATTTCGTTAATTCTTATACATTTCATTTGAAATTTGAGTGTCCTGTGGAAGAGCTCGAAAGGTTAGGAGTATTTTCTCCTTGAGTTCTCACAATTTCAAATTCTACAATTCTATACATTTATATTTTTCGGCATCTGGGGTCATTTCTTTCGAAATTAATTAATAGCTAATCAAGGGCGGATACAAGGGAAGGGGGGATAAAGGGGTAATCTCTCTCCGAGATTTGAGAAAAATATTTTTTTTTTTTTTTTTAAATTGTATTTTTAATAAAAAATTTTCAAAATTTGATATGTATATATATTCTGGTAAACAACTACAGAATGCACCTTTAAATTACCGATAATAATAAAAAATTGTGTGCTGTGCGACCAGTCACACTAGATTACCCCCCCCCCCGCCAGAAACTCCTCTGGATCCTCCACTGTAGCTAATATAATTTTAAAAATTTCTGAATGGGAAGCGAACTCCTAGAAAAAGACTCGAGAACTCTACCTCTGTGCCACGCCCCGGGGTATTGTATCTATTTTATACAATTATATTTACTGGTATTTAGGGTATTTATGTATTTTTAAGGAGCCTAATACAATTTTAATACTTGAAATTTCAAACGTGCGTATTTTCTTATTAAAAAAAATACCTTCTTGGTTTTAAGCCCTTCTAAGTTCTCCAAATAAAAAGAAAAGTTTTTTTTTCTCTCTTTTAATCAACCTTGCAACAGCTACGAGGGTTTAGGAAGTAGCTTCCTTCCTTCTTTCCCTTAAGAGCACACCAACCACAAACAATTCCCTTATTGTATCCAGATATCAGCTGGCTAACAAAAATTAAGTTGGCCTCGCTTGTCAGAGGGAAGTAACAAATAGAGCTATAGGCCTGATTAAAAAGAAAGAGAGAGAATATATCTCTATTTATACAGCCTGTATTAAATAATAAATGATAATTAAATAAAAACAATTTTAAGATGGTGAAGAAAAGCACTTTCATTTCTTTTCTACTATTTGGCGGAATCGGGGGTTGAAGTCCACCCACCCCTTTTCTCATTAGTCTTTAATAAAACTTTATAAATGTAATTTAAACAAAAAAAAAAGAACTTTAATCAGCTCAAATCTTTTATTTTTCATGCTTACGTTTCTGAGATTAAACTCTATCAACCGTCCTTTTTTTTCCTTTTATTAAGTAAAAATATTATACAATACAACCCATCAATATAGTAAAAGATATAATATATAGGGCTACATAATATTAATAATAAATTCACCCCTCTCCCCTCCGTGTCGGAGAGTTGTTGGCAAATGTCAATAATGATTGTTGGAAACCACGGGGCGCGGGTTCGGATCCCAGGCAGTCCGATTAATTTATTTAAATCATTTGCATACCAATTACAGGGCCGGATTTAAGAGTATGCCGCAGGGGCGTATATACAATTTTTTCGGGGGGGGGGGGGGGCTGAACTCAACAATTTTTCTGAGGAAAATTTTTTTTTTAAGAAACTAAATTTTTTTTCACACGAAATTTTTTGCGGAACATTTTTTTCTTTTGCGGAATCAAAGTTTTCCACCCTGTGGAAAAATTTGTGCGCTGATGTCTGTATATCCCTATTTATGTATATGTGTTTGGGAAATTTCGGGGGGGGGGAGGCGGGCCCCCTCGGTCTCCCCTTATATACGCCCCTGGTATGCCGCCTATAGCCTAAAGTCCATTTGCCGTCTCCTCTACAGTTCATAATGCTTAATACATTTTTTTATATATGTATGTATTCTTAAATTGGTACGGGAAATACTATTAATGTCTGAAATACTTGATATAAATAGATTTTATATTTATTAAGTATTGAATAATTTGCTAATCTGCCGAGCTTAATTTGTAGGCTGTAGCCTTTTTAGCCTATTTAGAAACACAGCCCTGGCCAAATGATATAAATATCTATGCCTGCACCCCCATATGCATGTATTTAAATAATGAGTGTCGTATAGAGCAGCCCAACATTTTTTGACCACGGCCCCGTACGAGGTTTTAAAATTTTTCGAGACCCACCTTATGAAAAAAATCATTTTACAAAACCATTTACAAAACAAATTTTATTCTTTAATAAAAATCATGTCAAAATGTCATCAATGTCGAGATTTTGATGGATATACACGTTTTGAGGTCCCCTGAATTCAAAAAAGTGGTTTTCGCGACATGGTCTGTCTGTGGGTGTGAAAAAATCTGGTGTGACAAGCACTGAACACAATTTTCGATTACCGAAGGTAAGAGAAAGTTGTGTGCTGTGCGCCAGTCACACCAGATTTTTTTTATCGACTCTATTATTTTTAGGGTCGACCGAAACAAGATTTTAAGCCGAAACCGAAACCGAATTTCGGTCTCAATCTTAGTTTCGGCCGAAAACCACGAAGATTTCATAACAAAATGACTTGATTCTTATTGTTATTTTTATTTTCACTGTGAATTTTATTTTGCCTTTAGACTGATCTAATTGAACTTCTGATGATGACAAGGAATTGTCGAAATACGTATCAAGTGTTAATTTTTAATTAATAAAACCTTTGAAACAAATAACCTAGTGTTTAATTTGTATATTTAATTTTAATTTACAAAATGTTTCAACGACGCCCTGCTTTCACGAACCCAACGGTCGAAAGTTTAAATCTTATGAAATATTTTATTTATTTACCAATAAATAAACAAATTGAAACATATCACCGAGTGTTTTTTTTTTAATTAATTAATTTTTATATTGATTATTGTCTATTTATTTTGATTGTGTCTTATATTTCTGTATTTATAAAGACCACCAGCCAACAATCATTTTAAATTAAAATAACCTGCCACTATAATACATATTTGTAAGACGTGCACGTCAAAAAAATTTGAAAAATTCATTCATAATTAAATACTTGGGTAGAATGTTCCGCATTTCAACATTGGCCATAACTCTTACACGATTTTTGTTTTCCTTTCTTAATGGTTTAATCAAAGATAAATAAAAAAAAAAAAATACTCTCTAAACTCTTTATATTGATTTGAATTTCTCTTCTCAATATATAAAGCAGGGCAAAAGTGATTTGCTCAATGAGCCATTTACAATCCTTGTTTACACAAGAATAATTGCGATATTTGTTTATTTAGGACAAAAACGCAAATAAAATTGATTCAATGAAAATAGACAACTCAATTTTAAATTAATATTCAGGCGTATATAAATTAATGTCATAAGAAGCATATGCCGTGAGAGATAGTTTCCAATTTTTATCATAGGCATATATGGACCCTGTTATGCAATGGTATGTCCCAAGACCAAAAAATTGAAAATTGAATCAAGTCGGAATATTGTTTCAAATGCTATAATTAATAGTATTTTTTATGAAATATGTCCTAAAAAAATTTATATTTAAATGTTACTTGCACAATTGGCAAAAAAAATTATATATAATCCAATAAAAACAAAAAACTTTAATGTTAATTTTTTCAAAACTCGGTAGATGGCGCTTGACACACTAATGCGTAACAGGGTCCATATAATAGCTACAAAATTATAATATCTTTGTCATTCCGAACAAAAACATCTCACCTTGATTGAAAAACTGCTTTATTAAAAATAATAAGAGTAAAAATAAAAAAAAAATGATTCATTCAACTCACCAAATGTTCTGCAAGGTGAAGGAGATCCTATTTCCTCGCAGAGAGTGGCCCATTGGAAATCATCTTGCCGACTTTTGCACCTCCTCCCATTTATCTATATAAACAAACAAAATCATTAGGAGATTGTCAATAAGGCAGCAGCATCTCTTATCAACACCTTAACGAGCTTGATTCCTATTTCCAACCTGATATATCTACCCTTTATCGCATAAAAGATTTTACGTTTTATCTTCAATGATATTACAATTGTCATAAGCTAATTAAAAATTCTAGCTCTCCGTTCTTTAATAGAATTAAGCACTTAAATTAATTTCAATTTAAAGCTGATTATGAAACCGAGGGCGTTTCAAAGATTTATATATGTGTAGCACAAACCCTTTGATTTCTTTTATGGTCAAACATTTTAATAAAAACGACAGAAAATAAAGTTAAAGCATACTTTGAGGTCAACTCCCTAGAGAGTAGGCAACCACAAAGCTCGCCTGTCTGGGAAGCCTTAAAATCGACTTTCCCCTGGAACTACAAGATAATCACGAAATCTGGTGTGTCTGATCGCACAGCACACAACTTTCTCATCATTTCTCGCCATCTTTCCTATGAAATATAAGAGTAAAGTGTGCTTGAAACAATTTTGAGGGATAAATGAAAATATACATTTCAAAGAGAATCAAAAAAATAATTGACTTTTAAAATTTCAAATTCAAAATCGTTAAAGCCAATTTTGAGAAAATCGAAAAAAAAAAAAACTAAAAAGCAAGCACATCAGTAAAGTACTAGGACATTTTGTTTAAAAGCTTATTTTCGCACTCTCCAGTAGGGTGTCTAACTTAAATATAAAATTTCAACCCTGTAGCTCAATTTCTTCACCCTTTAAATTGAACACAGACACTCAGGCAGACAATTTTGCAAAAACCACTTTTGTGGACTCCGGGACCTCAAAACGTGTATATAGGGCTACAGCAAAATCTCGGCATCGAATTTTTGACATGAAATCAATACTTTCTATATAGGGGTCTATACATACCTATATAAGAGAAAGAAATAGAATATTTATTTATTTTGTTTTAATTTTACTTTACTTTTTGAGAGGTTTTACGTTTACGGTATATCTTAGGGCAAAAAATTATCGTTATCATTTCCAATTCTTAAAAAATGCCTGATAAAAACCAAACACATCTCAAATAAATAAATATTAGCTCCTCTGGATTATAAAAAAAACTTCCTTTAGAATAATTATATTACTCCACTAGGTGGAGAAATGCCCTGATTGCATTATATTACACTTCAAAAAATCCAATATAATCCTTTTGGACTAGCAAATTCCCAACTGAATCGTCATTAGTACAATACTAAAATTCCAAAATTTAAAAGCGTATTTCTGTGTGACTTATTTTAAGTATTTCACATTTTTTCTAATCAGATTTTTTTTAATTAAAAATGTTAATGATATTACTCTTCAATCTTTTCCTTAACCGAAAGAAAGACATTTTTTTTAAGGATAAAAAAAACCTTTTTATAAATTTTAATTTTCTTCCCCATCTTTAATTAAAAAGTCTACCGATTTTGCTATCTTTGAATATTTGGTATCCAAATGATTTAAATAAATATTCATCGAACTGCCTGGGGACCGAACCCACACCTCTTGGTTTGTAGATTATCAATATTGACATTTGTCAAACCTCTCGGCCACAGGGGTGGGGGATATATAATTTTTAATCCACGTTTTTTATGTCTTTAATATTCTTAGCTTATTATGTTTTTTTTTTATTTTTTTTTCACGTGTCTATAGAAATTTCATTTACAATTTGCATATGAAGGGTTTGCTAATGTAAATATTGAATTATAATAAATATTTTTTTACTCTCAAAATGGAAAAAAATTTTTTTACCTACGATGGCCTTGAGAAATGACTAAAAACAGACATTAAAAAAAAGCTGGAGGGGATTACGAGGCCAGTCAACTAAACTAGTAAATATTAGTCGGCTTAACTTGGGAATTAAGCGAAATTTTGATGGCCAAAAATTCCTATCTTATTTGACTTTTATAAAATGCTACAAAAAAATTAAAAATAAATAAATAAATAATAAACCGATGTGGCCAGCATTTAGCAGACCGACTCAGATTAAATTATAAAATTAATTTTTTGTTTTTAATTTAAAAATTTTAACGTGCGCGTCTCGGGGTGCTAATTTTGGGAGATTCCAGCGCCCACAATTTTGAAGCTATCGACCTCAAATTTTTTTAAAATTAAAGCTATTTAAAATATCTACAACTTATAGAAGCCCTTTTTTTGATTTTCTAAAAAATAAATTTTTTTTTTAGATTAATCGCATTAAATAAAAGATATTTTTAAAAAATTAGCTCTATATCTTATAGATAATTAAATTAGTAATCATTGTATTAAAAAATAATTAATTTTTTTACCCTTAATTAATTAGCTGGAATCTTTAAAATGAAATGGAATAAATCCCTTGTATCTCTATGGGAAAAACTAACGCCATCTCTTGCCGCCTAGAGTAACTCGGTAGTCAATCGTCTTCTAACGGCTTTTCCAGACGCGCACCTTAATAAATTTTCGGCTTCATTTTCGACGATTTAGTAATATGTATGTTTATGTGAATACGATAACGCATCGAGTTAGATCGAAGAAATTTTATTATTATAGTTAAATAAGCCAAGGATAGGCAGGAATAAGATCAAGCAAAAATCACTGTAATCTATAAAAGAATTAACTTTTTTCTTAAAGTTTATATCAAGAAGAAAAAAAACAAATCTGTTCAAATAAATTAAATTGGCCTCTAGAGTTGGAAAATAAAAACATTATCAATTTGTCATTGTAAATGACTTAATTCCGAACTTAAGAATCGTGACGGCTATTAGAGAACATTTTAAAATAACGAAAAAATTCAATTAAGAAACAAATGATACATTTTTTTTATATAATTTTCTTCAAGTGCATTTCCTGTGCGCATTGCAATATTTATTCCAAATCCCCCCTTCGCTTCTCCTCCGGAGGTCGTTAAGAGCGTCCTTATCTTATCAATTTGACCGCCCTGAGCATGATGAACCAATTTGGTCTCTGAAATGACCTTCCAATTTATATTAAACACCAGATTGAATGTAATTCGTTCATAATTAATCCAATTCTGTTTATCAATGGATAGAAACACGAGTTGGGAATGATAAATGCATCACTTAAATAGACTCCTTTCTTCTATTCACTTATCACTTAGAGAGTTATTTATTTATTTAAAACATCTATTTATTAATTTATACATTTATAGATGAATATTTTGTAAAGTATTACTTAAGATATGGGTATAATAAAATATGTTTGTTATTTCATATTTAAATGTAAAATAATAATTTATTTTTATTTTATTATTAATTGTAACACATATATGTTATCCAAATAATATAAAGATAGTGATTTCCCGTTATAAGTCAGGGTCGTCTGTCAAAAGTGTTATTTCAATATATTTAATTTTTCTGATTAAAATCAATATTAGCTATTATATAAAAGACATGTCTGTCAACAATTAATTAAGGCGCAAGAATTATTTATTAATTATAATGAAGAAAAATAGCGAATTATTTTTATTTTCTTTTACTTATATGTAATATATATATAGAGAGAGGTAGTATTATTATTGCTTGCATTCATGTCAAAAATTCGATTTTTGATGAAAATACACAATTTTGAGGCTCCACAATGGTTAAGGTGTCTGTATGTGAACAAAATATCTCGAGAATAAAGAGAGTTAGGAGGTTGAAATTTTATATTTAAGTTAGGTACTTGCACGTGACACGAAGCTTTTTTTCTGATTTTCTCAAAATTCATCCGATTTTGATTGAAATTCATAAATCAAATATTTTTGAGCAAATAGCTTATATCTATTATTAGGAGAATTTTTAATTATAGACCACATTTTTGTATTAAATGTTTATTAAAAATATAAATACTGTATAACGTTTCAACTGCTTATTCTGCAGCCGTTATTAAGTACTGTGCACTTGCTCCGACTCAAGCTAATATCTCTTTAGATTAGTTATTCTCATTTTATCCACAAAATTGTTTGAACTCCTCTACTTCATAGGCTCCATGGAGCACTTCATTAACCCTTATTTAAGTCATCGAATGAAGGTGATGTGCTGTTATCCTGAGTCCCATCAGATTTTTTGATTAATTTTATTAAAAAAATCCTCTATATAATGATATTTTAGATTTATAGAAACTATGAATTTTTAAAACATACAAAATTAATAAATAAAGAATTATATATACAATATATCATGTATTGAAGTAATTATGAAAAACATATAAACAAGTATTTATCCCAACAGTACCTACATTTTTCGCTTATTTAAATTAATAAAAACTTGGTTATATGTTATACAAAATTAATTCAAAATGTCGGATATCTAAGTGATAAAAAAAGAATAGGTCTTGGAGAATTTTTTTTCTCGAGAAAATGCCCTCTAACCAGACAGTAGTGACTTACTTTAATAAATTATTTAATTTTGTGTTTGGTTAAAACTTTTCAAATTGAAAACAATTCATTTGAAAATCCGCGAAACTTCACTTTAAGTTTTGCAAAAGTTTAAAATAATAAAGCTTTTGGAACTGACATTTGGAAATGATAATTATTTCAGCGTATATTAAAAGGTCAACATATTAATTAGGTATGCAACGCAGAAAAGGAGACGAGACAACGCTTCTTGGGAATTTATTGTTTTATCTTGAGGAATGTGTTGAAGGAAAGGATTCAGATAATCCCTTAATTTTTTTTTTTTTTCTTAAAAGAGAAATATCCAGAAAATGTTTATCTTCTAATTAATATTTTTTTTTTTATTTAGTTTTTTAATTATTTATGTCTATTTTATTTTCTTGCGTCCTCTCTCGGAATTCTATAATCATTAAATAGCTAACCCCCTCTGAAAGGCAGAGACTAGAGTGGCATTAATATTTTCAATTCGTTAAATTATTTTCTTCATTTTGAATATTTTCTCAATCTTCTTCTTCTCTCCTCGCCTTGTCCCGCGATGCGGGGTCGGCGGATCTCACTCTTTCCCTCCAACCCTATCATACGTTTTTACGACCGGAAGAAATAGGACAGGCCGGCCCGTCGCACGGTCTGACGCCTGTTGAAAAGAGGAAGGAAGAGACACTCTTTTAAAGAACTGAAGGACTGCCTGTCCCAGCTCGGGCAGCTCGTGGTCGCCATCCACGTACCCACAAGATGTGGGCCCCTGAGCAAATGAATATTTTCTCAATATAGTTAGGTTTATATTACATATTTCTTGCTACTCCAGGGCTCATTAATAAATATTGAATTTTTTTTATTTATTTATATATTTATTTAATGTCTTTTTTCGGCATCGGAGGCCATTTAGACCCCGTCCTTATTTATACTAATTGATTGGTATCCAGTTAATTGAAATAATAAATTCTATTTATGGCCGGGAGGTAATTTAGAAAATTAATAAAAATATCCATTATAAAAATACTGGAGAAGTGAAACTTAAAACGGAGAATTCACATTGAAGCTTTGGTCATATTTGTTCAAATATTTTTCAATGACCGAATCATCTATTTAATTTTTTATTTTAGTTTTTAGGATACAAATGTGTTAAGTCTATACTCATTGACATTCACCTTTTTCTTGATCATCTTGCACAATAAAATCTAAATTTTTTGGACTTCTGAGCATATGAGGGAATCTTCCTTCACTAGTTCAACCAGACTGGAGAGAATGCAGCGTTTCTATCGTGTAAAAATAAGTTTCACTTCAAAAAATTTCATCTAACAAATAAGTTCATCTGCTCCAAAATTTTATATCTTATTTTAATTTTTTAAAATCCGGGCTCTCATAAATTAGTTGATTTTGTTTGCTGGACATCTCACAACTCTAATGAATTTTCCAATTAATTGCTTCAGATTCCTTTTGAGAGGACTACATGCGGAATGTTTTAATATCCTGTGAGCATGCTTGACACATTCTGGAGCAATTAACCTAAAAATCAATTAGTGATAGCAAAACCATCTAATTTATTATTTGTAAAAAAAAAAAAAAACTACAAAATGATCATCTACATAATTTTTACTATTAAAAATTTTTTAAGCTTTTTTTTATAAGCATGATTCGAACTGTAAAATTGTCTTGTATAAAATTTATGAGCTTCAGAATTCATATCATAAACATTGTGAATATCAGGTAGTTTTAAATTAAACACACTAACAATTGTCATTTATATTTTTAGTACAAAGTGCTTTTTGAAGTAAAAATTTTTATTACTTGATTCTAATTAACATTTATCATTATTCATTTAAAGAGTGCGATAACCTTTTATACATTTACTTCACGAAATTATTTTTAAATAAAAATGAAAAAAGAAAATAACAAACATCATTATACTAAATAATAGAAGTATATAATTAATCTCATCATTTTACGATTGAGTAATTCGATAAATTTCTAAATGTCCTTGATTAATAAAATATAATTTTAATGTTCAATTGATGTGCTTGAAATGAT
The DNA here is from genome assembly GCA_023213315.1 of Euborellia annulipes. NCBI lineage: Eukaryota > Metazoa > Arthropoda > Insecta > Dermaptera > Anisolabididae > Euborellia > Euborellia annulipes. The sequence continues at coordinate 29,661 of JAKCPI010002246.1, read as the reverse complement.
GACGAATAGAGATGTAACGAGACTTTCCTATATGGAATGTAAGACAACAAAAATCCTAGTCTCATATTTCACCTTTATTTTTTTTGTATTTGATATTCAACAAACTTGGTTCTTTACTTTAATCTATAAATCTAATAAATTTCTATAGATAATATTTCCAATATTCCCCCATCGATTTAATTCGATCAACTTTAGATTGACATTTTATTTTATTTTTTTTCTCTCTAAAATTGAATTTTTTTTTTTATATTCTATGTAGGATGTTTCTTTTTTTAAGACGTGGTTGTAATTTGAACAGTTTGAGAGTCATTTCAGAACCAAGGGGGGGGGGGGGATTTAAAGAGTCTCTATAGTAGAGGAAAGAGGAGAAGTCAGTTACGCTAAGAGGAGGTTTCGGTCTCGCATGCGTGCCTCCGACAAGTAATAAGAACAAGTGTACCAGGTTAAAATTTCTCTTTTAAGACAACATAACATCGGAATCTTTTAAAATGCATACATTACAATGGCCATTATCCAAAACATTACTGCACCGAAAATTAATTATATATTTCAAAAACAAAAAAATATCTCTTTCTAATTAGTCCTTTTTTAATTAAGGTAAATGTAAAGACAATCGGGAGACTTTTGGATGTTCTGATCCATTAAAATTAGAAAAAAAAAAAATCAAAAAAGAATAAAAATATTTAATAAAACAAGATTTATACAAGAGCCGGTTGCTTCACTTTTAGTCATCTAGCAAATTTATCCAGCAGATAGCAAACCATCGATATAGTAAACAAGAACATGCTTAACCTTCGTGTTAAAAAAATTCGAGTTTTTTCACATCTAATTAGCTATTTAAGATATAAGAAAAGTTTTGAAAAGTTAGCATTATTTATAAAAATTATTAGAAATAAATAATTAAAATAAAACAAAAATTTAAAAATTTCTAAAAAAAAAAAAAACTGGCTTGTTTCTAATTTCACTCATAAGTTAAAACCTTATACCGGACTTGGGGGACTTATACCCGTATTCATAGTCGTTACTTGTGTAAGAAAGAATCCTTCCTTATTCTTTCTTCCTCAAGGAATGACTATGAATACCGGTATGTTGGCTAGTTTACTACGATCTGGGCTCTTATTTAACATGATTAGCTTAACTATAGAGTTATAGTCAACTAGCTTAAAAGAGAGATAGTTAACTAGAACTCAAGAAACCTAAGTATTCTCCAGCAACTGCATAAATATTATACCTCATAATTCAAGAACGTCCTATCTATTTATCAGGATAAAATTTTAAATTAGAACCCACATTTTTAAATATGTTAAAGGCGGAGTCAAAAAAAAATTGCAAGACAAATGCAGAAGGCCTAGACCAGTGGCCGAAACGTTAGCCTGGAACGGCATAATAAAAGAAATAATTTTGGCTGCATTTGTCTTGCAATTGTTTTTGACTCCGCCTTGGAAATACTTCCAGCCACAAAGACATACCTCAAATTATGTTAAAGTTTGATGAAATATTTGCCGAAATCATTATTTGTGAAGTTGTAAAGCGGCTGTTGTATTTGAACAATAGAAGAATTTGACTCAATGCCCTGTTATTTGAGTTGATATTGATAATGGACTGAAAATGGCATTATTCAATTAAAGCCTAAACTGTCTCCAATTTCATTTTGTAGTGGGTGATTTCCTGGCTACCCTCTCCTACTATTGTAAAAATTATTATGTGACAATATGTAAAGGAAATCTCAACCAACAGTGATTTAAATTATTTACCTATCTTCTATTTAATTACAGATTAATATTACAAATTTATTTACGATTATAATTTTGTATTATAATTTCAAGCATCCTTTAAGGATTAGATTAGACCACTTGAAATATTAAAAAATAAATAAAGACGCTTTAATTGTGAACGAAATAATCTGCTGTTTCTTTATTTTACTCAAATGATTCTACTATACAGTCAAAAAATATTTGAATAAGTGAAGCATCAGAGGTTAGATAATTAAGTTGTAGCAAATGATACTAATTTAAGAATGAGAAATTTTTCATTATATGAAATGAAATTTCATTCTAAAAGAATTTTATTTTTGTTTCCAGGATTACGGATCTCTAGAGTCGGGTCATCTATCATCAAGTGCAATAAGGTAAAAAAAGATTAATTTTTTTTATTTAAGTGAAGAAAAACTTTTATTACTAATACTTGTCAATATAATTACTGTATATATTTTTTTTTAATATAGTTTATGAATAATTCAACAAATCTCGGAGGAGGGATAATCCTTGAAATATTAATTAAAGATAATAATAATAATAATAATAAATTTATCCGTATTATTTGCTTCTGTATTTTCCCCATTTACATAAATATTTTAATGTTAAAACTCTCAGTTTTAAGTATTTTTTTTCTTTTTTGACCTTTATTATTTAAATGTTATCAATAAATAAATGAATCAATAACTAAATAGAAGCTTTAAGTGATATTTTGAGAGACAGAAAAAGAGTTTGATCCGAGGATTAAATTTTCGACAAATCAAAAAAAAAAATAAATAAATGTTGATCACTTAAGAATATTAAAAAGCTCCGTCAATCAAAGGGGCCTCTGAATTGTTCATACAAATAAAATTGATTTTATAAGATCTTATGCCGATTCGTTTTTTTTGATATATCATATTATACATTAGTGAATTATATAGCTATAATAATAAATACGAAGACAGGTCAATAAGTCTGTGAAATTCAAAAGTTCCCGCCTCTTAACTGAAATGGCAACACTGCTCCTGTCAGCAGGCAACTATCAGCTGACTCCTGCCAAAATTTGAACCAGCTGGGTCTTTTAGTCTTGTTTGACGTCCATTAATAGCAGACTACCTCGTGATTTGAGAAGAAAATGGAAAAAGTGAATTTCGTGTGCCCCACGGTAAAAATCCATGAATTGGGATACGAATTGCCCTGACATCCGCCTTATTCTCCGAATTTAGCCCACAGTGACTATTTCTTGTTTCCAAACCTGAAAAAACGGCTCGGCGGAAAGAGATTTGACTCCAACGATGAAATCATCTCTATTTTAAAGCCCTCAACAAATTTTATTTTTTGTAAGGGACAAAATAATTGGAGAAACGTTGGACAAAGTGTTTAAAGCTCAAAGGAGACTACGTTGAAAAATGAAATAATTTTTTATCCAAAAACCTGTGTTTCATTCAAATAGTCACGGACTTATTGACATGCTGGTATATAGTCTATATTTAATAAACGAGTTTGCGTTGGGGTGAGGGGAGATTTTCGCTTGATTTTCGAGACCGTGAATTCGTCTTTGTTTCATACTGCCTTGAGTGTAGGCAACCATTTTGCTTCTCTGTCTAAATGGTAGCATTCAAATCATTCATTATAAACTTTCTTACTTTCTTATCCCATGTGAATTCGGCTTTTTTTACCCCCTTATGAAATTTTTTTTTTTTTTAAATATAATATTGTAAAAATATATTTAAAAAATTATTAATGTTACTGGTGGTTAATTATGTATGGAATTTTCATATATATAGATATGGCATTTTGATTTATGACCCTGAGGTGATATCGAGCATGAACTCGTAATATCAAAATGAAAATTTATCGCTTCAGCTTCCCTTAAAATTATTTTCTCTTCCTATCTCAAAGCTATTATTTCTAGATAATTATTAGTTGTTTAATCTCATTTTTATTGGCTCTATTTCAATTATTTTCATTAAGATTAGTATTTATTTTTTAATTGTCCCTTCCTTCAATATTTTTCACAAGCATCATACCGTGCTACGGGCCGGCCTGTTCTATTTCTTCCGGTCGCAAAAAACTCATTCCGCCAACCCCGCATTGCGAGAATAAGACTAAGAAAGAAGCTATATTTACATTTAATTCTTTTTAAAATGAGAAGAACTTTAAGTATTCTTCCCAATTGTCAGTGCGGTGATGTTAGAAACGAGAAGACATTCACGTATTCTTTGCATTGTCACTGAATGCTAATGAAATACTCGCCTATTCTCATATAAAAATATTATCAATTTAATAATAAATAATAATAATGGCGGAGCCCGCCGAAGATGGGCTAGTTAATTGAAAAATCGTCGAAATTATTATTACTAAAAAATTTTACACTTTATGATATTTTATGGTTATAAATCATGGTTTTGGGATATAACAGGAACTGTGAAATGTTTGGTCTAATTCCAAAAATAAAAGTATTCTTTCCGGGCAAACATAGCTTTATTATTATGCAACCTGAGGTCGTTGCCGGGCTTATTGAAATAGCTTTAGAAGATATTTACTTGCATTTCATTAAAATTTCTCAAATCACTTTGTTGTCAACACATGCGAATCGAAATGTTTATTTTACCGTTACAATATTTGTTAAAATAGTTTACAGTTCGGATACAAGAAGCGTCATCTGCATACAAATTTATTTGACGAAAAAAAAAAAAATGTTTTCTTTTATTTATTGACTGATTCTTATTGAATTTGAGATAGAAGAAATGAATGCTTGCTACCAGATGTCAAAATTTTATTGAGTCAAAATTATCAAGATGAAGAATCAGCCTCTGGAATGTAATAAATAAAAATCGGGTGTGACTGACCGCACAGCAAAAACTGTCAAGATTTTCTTTTTCTGCATCCTAGGCCATATAGACTTTAACGATACTCAAATATGTTAATTACTATACATACGAGTATATTTAAGATCCAAGCATATTTATTTATTTATTACACTTAGTATCAAAATGATTTAAATAAATATTCGTCGGACTCTCTGGGATCCGAACTCTCTACCCTTGGCTTTAAGTTTATCACTATTGACAATTATCAACATCTCCAGCTCTTGGAAGGGGGAAGGAGTGTAGCAGATTTCTTTAATGGTTGCCATGGTAACAAAATATACATATTTTTCTACCCTTATAAATTTTACAACCGGCGGAAATTTTTTTTTACTTTCTCTTACTAAATAGGTATATGTCGTACACAAAAAATCTGATGTGATAAGCACAGGACCCAACTTTCGATTACCTAAGGTAAGAGAAAGTTGTGTGCTGTGCGACCAGTCACACCAGATTTTTTTTTATTAGTTTAAAGAACTTTTTCGCCTGTGATCCCATCTCACTGAGAAAACATTGGCTTCTCGAGCCCAGGGTCTCGGGTTCACTTCCCGTCCCAAGCGAGAAAAATGTATTTCATTTGAATCGGCTACCAATCATTAGAAATAAATAAGGATGGGGTCTAAATGGCCTAAGATGCCGAAAATGACCTAAAATAAATTAAAAAAAAAAAAAAAAATTTTCTGCACCGAAGTTCATTCAGATCCCGTCTCTATTTATTTCAAATGAATTGGTAGCCAATCCAATTGAAATATAGAGTCTACGGTTGATAGTTTAAATTTAATAAAATCTCAACCTCCCTCGCCGATGTCAAATAGTGTTCTAGACAGGATAAATAAATAAACTTTCTAGCTAATTTTAGGCAATTTAAATTTTAATGATCAGCTTTAAATTTTTCAGATTTATATTGGAAATTTATTATTAGTACCAAAATACACTCTAGAAAGAATTTTTGAATTTATATTACTAATGGGCGTAAAGGCGTGAACTTGAGTTGATATGTTGATCTCTAACATAACATGACATTTCGACTTGCGGCTTAACAGAAATGAAATAAAAATTTCATCACTATCACATCAATAATAGTCATTTCATCAGAAATCTTTATTCAAATTATTGATCTTATGTTGCTTTAATAAAATCTAGATTAAAATATTCATGAATGGATTTTTTTTTTAAATTATAAAAAATAAATTTGACTTTTGTGTTCATGTCTCTCTCCCTCTCTCCCTTATAATGCCTATTTTTTTGCTCTTTCAACATAATAGAATCATTCTTAAGATATCACAAGTTCTTAAGAAGGGCTTGAGGGTGGAATATTAGAAGGCAACAAGAGTGAGGGGTTCTTAAGCCTGTCCGTTGGGGAAGATGGGAATTTAGAAATTCCTGTGGGAGGACAACAAAAGGACCTGCTTGATTCACTTTTCACCTGCTTCCCTTAAAAGCAACGAGCATGATTAAATTTCCGTAAAAATCCTGAGGGAGATCTTATCAAAAGATTTTCCAAATAAATATATATAGGCGTCTAAGAAACAGCCATTAAATTACAAACAGAAGATTCATTTTTTAATGGAGTCGCCTGCCTATATCTATTAAACGAGCAATGTACTATCTGAATCAGTCAAAACGTCTAGAACAGTGTTTCTTAAAGTAGTGGGCCCCGGCCCGCTAGGGAGCCATGGATTACCCGCAGGGGGGCCACGAAGAGTCGCAAATGTAAAAATATAAATTATTATTGTTAAATAAGTTTAAATACTTGGATATACTGGTACATATGCATATACGAAATTCAAAATTATAAATAGTTTTTAACCAATTGGAATTTAAAAAAAAAGGGGGGGGCCGTGAGATAATGACTTGGATTCCAAGGGGGCCGCGACTTCAAAATGTTTGAGAACTGATCTAGAAAACAACTAAATTTTAGAGAGACCAAGTGCATTTAGGCTCAGTGGCGTAATTTGGGAGGGGGGGGGGGGGGGGGGGGGGGGCATTTCTTCCCCCCCCCCAAGTGCTCTGATTTTTATAAAATTTTATATTATTCTAAATAAAAAAAATTTCAAAATATAGACTAGCTACGAGTAGCTATAAACTGTACAAAATTAAACAATTAACAGATATGAGTAGGATGGCAGCCAGGAAAGAAATCAGACAAAAATTCAATCAATTTTTGTCTGATTTCTTTCCTGCTCCATCCTACTCATATCTGCTAATAGTTCAGCCATCATCTAAATATTAAACAATTAATTAAATTAAATATGTTTTGACCCACGTCTCAAAAAGGTTCGCCATCCCTGGTTTAGAGCATACCGGAATATGAAAATCTTATCTCTTCAAAATCCTTATTTTTAATTAACTCCGGTCCAATAATTGTAAGGAATTTTGATTACACCTTTGTAATTATTTATGCTGATTTCAAATTTTTTTTTATCCGTATTTATTTATTTATTTTATTCAAATAACTAGAAAATTTTTATCCAGTTCCGAATTTATGAAGAATATATTTTTGAAATTATAGTAGGCCTGCCTATTACACCAACGACCATCGTAATAATTATAAAAAATATTAACGTTAATGTTTATTTTCCTTAAAGTTTATTAAAATCACTCTTGTGTATCATCATATCCTCTACTTCTTTGTTGTTTTGTCATTCTAATTCAAATTCACTCCTTTTGTGTATAAAATGCAACAACTTTCTCAAAGTCAGCGGTTATCATTTTATATAAGTTGCGTCTTCCTCATTTCTGTTATTTATAAATATTAACAAACTTCAACTCTACTAGATAGACCCTGGACTAGATTGCATTTTTAACAAGCTAATTTAATTAAATACTACATAAATAAATTGTTATATAAGTAAGGATCAATAAACCTTCAGAAAATTAAATCACACAATTTTAAATTATATGAAATATTTAATTGGAATAATTTATCTCGTCAAAGGAGATTTTGTTAAAGAGAAATTTCTGTCCGAAGATTTTTTTTAATTAATAACAAAATTAATTGGACAGATTACTTTTCTTTAGCAAAAAATTAATTATTAAACTTTTTTTTGTCACATTCTTTATCATTGGATGTAGCCCGAAAAAGATGAAATCGCATTCAGGAAATTCACTAATTTCTGATATTAATTTTTTGAGATTTAGATAACGCCCAAATTTATTTAATTGATAGAGAATTCTGTAAAAAAAAAAATTTAATATTTTAGTCATCAATAAATTTAATTTGGTTGTAATCTAAATGGCATGTAATGTAGAACATGTGTTGGGATTAGATTGTTGTGGCCTTTGAATCCAGGATCTCTAGATAATTATACATTGGTCTACTGTCAAAGGAAGCTTCGATGGTCTATATAGAGATCCTGAATGTTGATTTAATTAATTATAATATTGTAACATTTAATAAAAGGTAATAGCACAACTGGTGGTCCCTAGGGCTAGCCTTATAAACACCAATAAGGTAAAATTCAGTTTTGTATATACTGTATACTCAAATGTATGTAGATATAATTTCTAATTATTAAATTAAAATGAATTATCATTATTATACAACTTTTTATATCCAACCCTATAAAATGTTTGTGTCAAGTTTGGGGGTAATTCAGAGGGTAGTTATATTGGTGAACATAAAGAAAACTATAAAAATACTGTATAACTTCTTTCACCAGATATCCACCATTTTTTTCACTAAATAAATTATATCTTTGGAACTGCTGGACCGATTGAATTGAATTTTTGCACTAAAATAAAGTCTTAGATGGAGGGCAAAAAAATGAACTCAATCGGTCAAGCAGTTTCAATAAAATAAAATTTATTTGATGAAATAAAATTTGAAGTATATTTGGCGAAAAAATCGTTACTGGATATAGTAACTCTTTTGTTTGCCGTCCCGCATTACAATAACAACCTTTATATGAGTACTTTTTCCCGCAAGAGTTACTTATCTGTGGTTTCGATGTCTTATAGTTTATATTTTTACTTTCTCTTACCTCTATATATATATGTTAATATATAGAGAGAGAAAGTATTGGATTCATGTCAAAAATTCGCTGTCGAGATTTTGAGGGATATACACGTTTTGAGGTGCCCTGAATCCAAAAAAGTGGTTTTCCACAGGGTCTGTCTGTGTGTGTGAACAAAATATATCAAGAACGAAAAGAGCTAGGAGGTTGAAATTTTATATTTAAGTTAGGCACCTCCATGGGACGAAACACGAAGCTTTTGAACAAAATCGACCAAAGAGTACTAGTACTTTACTTATGCACTTTTTCAGTTTTTTTTTTCGATTTTTTTCAAAATTCGCTCCAACAATTTTTTTTTTAAATTCAAAAATCAATTATTTTTTAGATTCTCTTTAAAATGTATATTTTCATTTTGTCATTGAAATCTTCTAAAGACCACTTTACTCTTGTACTCCTTAGAAAAGATAGGAGAAATGGTTGCCATGGCAACAAAATATAAATATGTTCCCATTCTTATAAATGATACATCTTGAAAATCGAATGCACCGTACTGTCGGAAACTAAATACATGTCGACACCAAAAATCTGGTGAGACAAGCACACAACAGTACACAACAATCGATCACCGAAGGTAAGAGAAAGTTGTGTGCTGTGCGCCAGTCACACCAGATTTTTTATTTTTGTTACTATATTCGTAGTTAATTTTTATAAAAAGAATTATAATTTAAGAAATATTACTCGACTGGAGATAAAAAGATGTGTCTTGATATAATGAAAAAAAAAAAAAAATAAAAAATTTATATAAATACTTCCCAAGATGAAAGAAAAACTAAATAGGGTAATCATCTTTGATTAAAACAAAAAATTAACCAAAACGAATCTTTGACTAAACCATCGATAAAAAAAAAGAAAAAGAATATTGGCGAATTTGAGCAAAACAGCTGCCTGCGTCTTTTTCACTGTTTTTTCAATGACTAGGCATACGGACAAACGTCTTAAAACATGAGTTCACATTTCTATTAAGGGATTGCCGATTTGCTACGCGGGTGTCGCGGATAATAAACACACACAAATACACAAACACAGCCTCTGGGTCAATAACTGCTCGCGATGAGACCCTTTTTTTTCACCGCCACGTGTATTCATCCCCTCCCCTCAATCAGAAGGATTATCTTCCTCATTAGACCACAGCAGAGAAAATCTTTTGTCAAAAATCCTTTTTTTATTTAAAAAAAAAAAAAAATTCCATTTTTAGTGAGATTAATGTGTCCAATTAAATCATTTTTGTATATTCAGCATAATCTTTGATTTATAATATTTCCACTAATTTTTGACTTTTAAAGAAAAATGAATTTCATCTCAAAAATGGTGTTTTTTTTTTTTTTTTTTAAATCAAAGGCCAAGCCTTTCTATCGCTGTGCGTTTATTTTTTACCCGCATATGAATACCAGTTGTGTAAATCGCCATCATTGACTTTATACAAAATAAGTCTTGTTTATAATACAGTGTCAGTCCCAAAGAGAAGATTATGTTATTTTTTGTATTTTTGATAAAAAAAAAAAAAGTTAAATGGGCCGCCTACGGTGGGCTGAACATGCCTGCTCTGAAAAAGTGTAAAATACGAAATTTTTCCGACGATTAGACACAAATAGAGATAAAAAAAAGTAATAACGAAGTTGATAATTAATTCTTTAGCCTTTGAAAGAATAGTATAAAAGACAAAGACTATAAAATAAATAATATTAATTAAGAGCTCACTTAGAGGCACAAGACCTCGGCGGCTAGGTCCAAACAAATTTATAAAATCCCTTTCTCTTTGGAAAACAACAAACAAAACAAATTTGTAAAGAAAAAAAAATAGAAATGTATGTCCATTAACAAGCACAAATAGTTGAAAAAAAAAAACCTAACTGCCAAATTTGCGGATACTAACAATGGTAAGTCAGGAGTAAAACATCACATTAACCATTCCGACATTCGTCGCAAACTTGGCCAAAAACTTCAGTAGGATGCTATGACATCACTCTATGTCAACTAATCCAACAAAATAAAAATTTCACACAACTAGCATATTAGGACTTGACAAACAAAATTCTAATCATAGGCATCCGAGGAATATAATCCCAGGTAATGAGACAAAACGAATGCAAAATAAAGTACATACTCGGCTTCTGAATTTTGCTCCTATGATCAAACTTAATATAATAATTTGGCTCCCGAAATCTACTCTATATCTGCTCTCCACTTCTAATATCTTGATACCAGAGATGGACAAAATCCTTTAAAAAGAATTAGCGATCCGATCCACAGATACGATCAGTTCGGACGATCCGGCTGCTGCACAAGGATTAGCGATTCGATTAGGAGATCCAACTTAAAGGATAAGGCAATCCTTTGAAAAGGATAATGCAAGCTAATGCTTCGAAAAGGATTTGCGATCCGATCCGGAGATCCGGGCAGTTCGGAAGATCTGATCCGGCTGCAGGAAATATTAGCGGTTAGGGAATCCAATTTAAAGGATCGGCAATCCTTTGAAAAGATAAAAACGAGGATTGCTAATGCTTCTAAAAGGATTAGCGATACGATCCTAGATCCAGTGAGCAAAAATGATTTCCATTCAAATTCTCAATCAACCCCCCTTTCTCTTTGGTTCGCAATCCAGATCCAAGATCCTCTCCAAAAAAGAATTTCGATCCAGATTAAAAAATTCTGGATCGGATGGAATCTTCATATTTAAATCCAAAAGGATCGCGATCCTGCCCATCCCTGCTTGATACGCATCTACCCCAAACATACCCTTTATTCTCCCCACAACATTTAATTTTTAAATCGTCCAAGAATCGTTTTCTGTGCCCGTAGAATAGATTGTCTCCAATTCACTTTTTAAATATATTTGAGAAAAAAATTCAAGTCCAACCTTAATTATATTCACCCGCCATAGCCAATATAAAAAAAAATTAGTATATTTATTGAATTCTGATTAAAAAAATATTTTTTTTCTAGAACATTTTCACCTCTTCTTTTCATAATATAATTTTTAAACCGTTTCCTTTCGTCTCATCATCAATAAAACATTCCAATATTTCATTTTATAATAAAAAAAAATTTATATTCAATAAGAGAATTGTATTGAAATAAGACGGTGACCTCGATTCTAACCCTGATGTTCATAAAAATAAAAATGACACCAAACTTAAGCAGATGCTTCGTCTTCCTATGATTCAGAACGCAAAAAAAAAAGATTATTTCCTGTCGAATTTTTTTTTTTTACACGCCTTTCCATTTTCACTCGATTCCTTTCTTTTATATTGTTCCCAGATATACATACATATGATCCCCTCCGGTTTTGAATGAAGAGTCAATGACATATTGGATCTTCCGTAATCATCATCCTCCTTTTTCCATGATATGGTTTATATATACTTTCGTCATGGCTCAATTGAATACACTTGGGACAAAAAGCAGATTGAGACAAATAGAGGGATTTATTCACTTCATTTCTCTTCTTCGTTCTCTTTCTAAAAGAACCGGGGTGTGTTCGAGTTCTATAGCGGTACGAAAAAACATTAATGGAGCACGGAATTGTTTTTGTAATTAACAGATGATTTCTCAAAAAAATCAGCATTTTTTCCATCAAAATAATTAAAATTCTATGTCCTTCATTTAGGCCTATTTTATGTATAAATATTTGTAAAAATACTTTAAATATAAAATATTTTTTTTTTTAATTCTAACAGTATTTAAAATTATATATAGGCCTAGATGGCGCAGAACACAACTTTCAATTACCAAAAGTAAAAGATAGTTGTGTGCTGTGCGACCAGTCACACCAGATTTTTGTATTTTGTAATGGTGATGTAAGTTGTGATAATATTATATTTTTTCCATGCAAAATTAAAATAGAAATAAGAAGGCCTAGAATGGCTTTAGTTTCTGAAAGCTTAACTGTCAAACACGTCTATTCTCTCAGCAAAAACGTTAACTTTTAACATCTGAAATCAGCGTTAATTCATTTTAACACCTAGGCCTACTTGCCTCAAATTGCTATCCTGTAAGCAAAAACTTTAACGCCAAACCGTTAACATTTGTCAATAGTGTTAAAAATTAATGTCCTTTATTATTATAACGCCGTATTTAATGAATCAAAATGGCGTCTTTAACGTAAAAAGTAAGGTTATGATTTTGACAGCTTTGAGATACAAACAACATGTTAACGTCGCTGTTAAGAGAATAGCATTTTTTAACGCTGGTGTATCAGATAGGCCTACTAGATTGAAAATAAGAAATTAAGTTAGTAATGCGCATGCGCGAGAGGTTATCGAGGGGTGTAAAAATACGAAGAAGCAGCAAACAGCTATCTTCATATGTATACATATGAAGATAGCTGTTTTAAGATATATCGTTAACACCTGGTGCTAAAAAGTAAAATATTAACGTCGCTGATAAAACTTTGTTTAGAGAATAGCATTTTTTAAGGCTGGTGTTATTACTTTATTTTTTAACACCCAGTTTATGATGTTAAATTTTAACGTCTATTTTTAAAAAATAGACTTAAAAGATTTTTTTTCGTGAACAAAAAAGTTAATAAGAACATGCGGTCTAAACTGAATAGCTAACGAGATTCAGTAAGCTCTAAACTGCTTTTAATAGAATATTTTCGAATATATGGTCGTGACAGTACAGTAGCATTAGGGGCGCAAACTGAATCCTATTCTCATTTATAAAATCTTTTCATATTCCACTAATCATTCATATTCGTATTGTGAATGTTACAGAGATAAATTTAATTGTAAAGTATTTTTTTTTTGTTTTGATAATATTTCAGTAATCGCCGGATGTCAATCCGTCAACGGAAAAGATTGCTTGCCTATTTTATCTCTTTTATGTCCTAAAATAATTCAGAGTGAATGAATTTTATTGAAGACATTTTATTAATGAAAGGGTGAGAAAAAATAATTATATACTCGTATTCTACAATCAATCAATAATCAACAACAATTCGATGGTCAGCGATAGACTACCACTTGCCAAAATTAAATAAATTTGAATTATAATAATCAAGTTTATTTTCTATTATGTTTTTATTATATAGGCCTACTTTTGTATTCTATGTTTGTTAAAAAACAAAATTGAAGGGCTGAATGGCGTCAAGGCACAGCCGAGAAATAAAGAAAAAAATTATAATAATCAATTATATACGTACACCATGTAATAATTAATAATTCAATATCCAAATAGATCTATACACAAATATGTATATAATATTTTTTAATATTTATTAACTCAAATATTTTAAAAAAAGTAGACACAGCCGGGAATCGAACCAAGGACCTGTCGATTTAGCCGACATGTCCTAAAGAACAAATCTTAGATCAGTGGTTCGATTCCCGGAGGTGCCTACTTTTTTTTTTTAATATTTGAGTTAATAAATATTAATTATATGTTTAAATTAAAATTTCAATAGATGCGATTCATTAAATTATTTTGAAAATATTATATATTCACGAAATCGAAAAAAAGGACAATTAGTAGAGCAAATAAATAAGTACAAGCGAACTCTCTTCTAAGTGCGGTCGATTAGGGGAACATTAAAAAAGCCAAACAAATTTTATGTCACGTTTTGAGTCTATTCGGAAATATAATAATGTCCTAGCTAATGGGCAACAAGTCACTCATTTAGAAGTCCACTTTGACATTATAAAATATAATCATATATATTATCAAATGCCTAAATACGATAACAGCCCGAAAGTACAAGCTAGGCCCATCAAATTGAGGATTAGAAAAAAAAACGAAGGAAAAAGAAGGAAAGGTCTCCTTAATGATATAGTATTAGTGGTTTTGTCTGATTGTGACCAAGGAGACTCAAAAGCCAATTTCAGTCCTATATTGTTTATATATTTATAAATTTCTTGTTTGAATTTTTTCCAGGTTAAATGTGATGTTCATTAATTCAACGATAATGAAAATTTAATTGGATAATTGGTCTGGAAATAATAAATAAGAAAAGTAAATTTACTATTAACGAGGATTTGTCTTTGAAATAAATTCTAATTAAAACCAACAGTTTCCTATAAAAATATTTCTGATTTTAAATTATGTTAAAAAAGGAATTTATTTAAAGGCCAATTACTTACAGTACTTTTACAAATTGCATATTTAAAATATTAAATAATAAGAAATTGCAATTTTATTGCCGATTTCTGAGTGAAATATAATACCGGTAATTAATTAAAGCAGTGTAATTTAGAATTCTAAATAAGCATTAAATACTGTGTCCTGCTCTTCACTTTGAAAATTTTTCTGGGTTGAAAGGACCTTAACATCAAAAGAGGCGCGGATCCAGGTGTAGTGAGGGGGAGGGGATTCCTACCATTTTTTTGTTTCTGTAAAAGATAGAATAATAATAAAATAAGATTTCTCTGTCTCTGCACCAAGGCTGTTATTCGTTGTTTTTTTTTTTAGAAGCTACAGTAGATGACCTAAATGACAAACATAATAATCGTTTTTTCGATCAATTGCACCAGCTTGTAGAGGAATTTATTTTTCTTTTGAGCAATCTAAAAATAAATTAATAAATTAGTCATTTGGTTTTTTAAAGGTCTTGTTTGGCATTTAAGACCTTGTTGGTGGCCCTATAATTTATACGGATAGCGAATCCCAGACCTCTAGCACAAGAAGCGAGAAGTATATTATTTCTATGTTACCGTCCACTGATTGTAATTTACCTAGTTTCCCCCCCCCCCCCCTTTCAGCAAGCTAAACGAATTTATAAACTCCATGATATTACTGAAGTCTTATCTTAGGGAAAAAGATGATCAGTATTTCTCTAAAGCAGTGGCTCCCAACAGGTGTACCCCGGCACCCAGGAGGGCCGCGCGATTCGCTAAGGGGTTGGTGCGGGTTAATGAGATAAACCAAAAAATACCCTATACTTAAGCCTAAGGAGAAGTCTTAGTATTTAAAATAAAATAAGACAAATTAATTACTCTCATGCACGACAGATGGTGATAGTGGCAAGGGCGGGCGGATACAAGAGGGGGTAAAGGGAGTAATTACCCCCCCTCCCCCCAGAAAAAATACTTTTTTTTGCGAAAAAAAATATATATTTTTAATGTAAAATTTTAAAAATGTAATACTTAAAAATTTGATTTATATTTATATTCTGGCAAACAAGTATAGAATTCGCCTTTAAATTACCAAAATTAAGAAAAAAATTGTGTGCTGTGGGACCAGTCACACCAAATTATCCCCCCGAGAAACACCTCTGGACCCGCTCTTGGATAGTGGTCGATTCAGTTATACTAGTATCCGATGTATCATCTATTGGAATAGTATTGAGTCTAAAGCCTGGTAGTTAGGCAGCCCAAATGGCAGCTTGTCTTTATGAGAAATACCTTTTTCAAAGCAGACAATAGGCCGAACGACCCTTTTTATCAAAAGAATAACCATAAAAAAAAATGAAATAAAAATCTTTTTAATACAGGCCTAAATTTCAAAGTGTGCCAGAGAGGGAAATTTAAAACTTTAAAATTTTGCAATCCCCCCGGGCTTTTCCACTTTTTATATAATATTTCAATAATTTACATATTAAACTCAATTTTTTTCATTGAAAGAAGGGTGCCCCCTAGTGTTTAATGTTAGGGTGCCGTGAACTTCAAATGGTTGGGAAACTCTGCTCTAAAGTAACCATTTACTTTAAGACTTTGGCATAAATTGCTTTAAACTTATACATAATGGTATTATTATATATTTAGTTTTAAGTAATTTGTATAATTTTAAATTTCTTTAATCCATATCTTAGAGAACAAGAGATCAGCGTTTCGAAAAAATCTGATAAAACAACTCTTAATAGCTTTTTATATTTTTATTAAATCTTTTGACTTGTTTTCTTTAAAAAAATTAAACGGGATTTTTAGATTGGATTAAATTTCATGTCACTCTCCGATTTCCTAATTTTTTTGATTAATCATTAGAAGAAGGAGGTCTTCCCCCCACTACTGATGATACATTTAGATGAGGTTCCGAACATCCTGGCGCCTTCCGGGACTCGTCATTTCTGGTCACTAGCTCGTCAGCTTCTTGGCATTAAGTGACGAATAAGCGAGGAATCCTTTTTTTTTATATTTCTTAATCACACCTAATCCAAATGTTAGTTGAGCAGGTTTTTTATTTTTTAATAAAATTAATAAAAAAATTTAATTTCTCAACTCTTTCTTTCCTAATACTCTTGAAAAAAAAAAATTGATTTAACAATTTCAGTGAAATGATATTAAAGATTTGAGCTACCTACACTCGATTAGGTAGATATGAACAAAATCTTGTATATATTTTTTTCTTCTCTTATTAGACTATCTATCTTTGCTACTTGTTTTTTTTTCCAAGTTGAATAGTATAGGGAAAAAGGCGAGAAAAATTCTACAAATTATGTACGACAGACAAAGATTATAGTAATAATATTCTTCTTAATGTTGATGCAAATATTAGGATCATTTTGGAATGTCCGGGGCCTTAAATTGATGAGACCCCTTAAAGAATTTTCAAGATTAAAAACCGGTAAAGGGGGGACCGATGATGTGAAAAAGGAATGTCGGTTGACTCAAACTTCCAAAGGGGGCAAACAGGAAAAATTTACTTTCTGTGCCAGGTTTCACCAAACAAAACAAAAAAAAAAAAATCATTCTTTTTAAATTCCAATCAAGGTTGTTGTATTAAAATTCCAAGGAAACATTCCATGAAAAGACGTTTCTCTATTTTATCATATGGTATTGCACCTGCTCTTTGAATATATATATAGTGGTTACCCACACTACACGCCTTTTGTCTATCAATCCAAACCAAGGTCGAATGTCAATCATTTTATAATAAAATACAAAAATTAATATAATAAATAAAAATCCACACCCGCGTCTTTCAACAATAGAACAGACTGGCATTATTATAAATTCGGTACGATAATAAATAAAAGGACTTTGAAAAATAATGCCTGGACCCCCAAGAGATATATTATTACAAATAATGAGTATCGAATTTTTACAAATTCCAAAAAAAAAATTGTATTTAAAGTCTTTTTTGATATTTGAGGCCATTATCAAAAAATACACTCAAATTTCCCTCAATTAAAATCAAACTAATAAAAAAAGAGAAAGTAAAAATATTTACCCTGTTCTATTCTACAAGCCATTTTTCCAGAAAACCAAACAATAATTTAAAATTTAATAGAAGAATCCACATCCGCGTCTTTCAACAATAGAACAGACTGACATTATTATAAATACGGTACGATAATAAACAAAAGGACTTTGAAAAAGAATGCCTGGACCCCCAAGAGATATATTAACAAATAATGTGGACGAATGACATGAGTAAAGCGATGCAATGAGAACGGGAAGAGAAAAAATAAATAAATAAAAATAATACAGCATCCAAATAAAATCAAAAAACAATAGGACAACATCACAGCAACAATCAAAATACAGTAGTTGATACAGCATCAAATAGAACAAAAAAAAAAAAAAATTCACAATCAAATGGCATCAAAACAATACAAAATTCAAAATAATATAGCATCTATACAAAATCAAATCAAATTCAAATAGCATCAAAACAAAGGCAAAAATCTATATAAAACCATAAAGATCATAATGAAATAGTATCAAAATCAAAGCAAAAATTAAAATAAAATAGCATCTAAACAGAGAACAAAATCAAAAAAATTCCTCAAAATAAAGACAAACCTCAAAATAAAATATCATCAAAAAATCCGGCAGATATATCGATAGTAAACAAAAACACCCTTTTTTTCGGGTTTAAAAAATGACTTTTTTCACATATAATTATCTATCTGTTTTGTAAAACCGGTCCTTATTGTAATTTATTTTTTGGACAGAAAAAATTCATGGGTGTACAAAAGGAAATATCTTCAAATAAATGTTTATACTACTATTTCAAAAATATTTCGTTGAGATAAGGAAGTTCATGATCTCTTTCCTAATCATGATATCCTAATATTTCTCAGTAATCTTATATTCTCAGTGATGATAATATCTAACCATATAAAAAGCTACCCAAAAAAAAAAAATTCACTTTCTATATTTCATAATAACGATGATGATTATTATCTTCTCTCGTCATAATCATCAACAACCTATTTAATTAAAAAAAAAAAAACGAGAAAAACTCAACTCTTATTAAATTCCTTTTGATAATTTCCTTACCTCTTGCTTGTGATGTATGTTAAAGTCTCCGGTCGTCTTGAGCGTCACCCGCACGCGTGCCTGCACGCTTAATGCGTGGGTGTGTGCGTCTGTTCGTGCGTCCGGTCTCCTCCCCACTCTCTTCTTTCTTCTTCCTCCGAAACCATCTGCAACCACACAAAACCAGTAGCGTTAGTAAAATTAATTGCCGGCAAATTAACAACCATCATTGATTAAAATTACTTTGCTGCGATATATTAAGAGTTTTGAGAGACCTTCAAATCTTTTTGTGACCTTGCTTGCTAATCCCCTCACTCTCTATGAATAAAAATTACTAAACATAACACGACGTATCGTATAATAAATAATTTATATCGAAAATAGGAACTCAATATAAAAATAGAATCTTGGCATCTTTGGACCTGTCTGTATTTATTATTTACAATAATTTTATTTTATTTACAGTTGAAAAAAAATGATTGGGTGATCTCAAGTAACACGCTTGTGAAGGTCATCTCAAGGATGTTATTAAAAATGAAAAATTATTTTTCTGGATCATTAACTTCAAGCCTTTAGGTGGATTAAAATATTAAACAATAAATAATTTTGCTTATTTATATTTATTGTACAATAAAAATATTTTTTTTTTTTTTTTTAATGCTAGTTTGCTAGAAATTTTTACTACATTCGCATGTTATCAAATTGAATTTTTGTTTTTTTGCTTGATTAAGTGAGGATTAGTTTTTTTTAAAGGATTTTAATTTTGGTCGTTAAATAATTTAAAATTTGACAACTCAAAAAAAAAAATATCTCATTTGTTTTGAAATTTTTGTGAATTATAATGAGACTTGTCGAAAAAAAATTAGCCACCTCTAAAAAATGTTTTTATGAATTTATGTATTTTTTATTTGCTTGAACTCTATTTGAATCATTCCCTCGACAAAGTTAAATACCGCCCTTGTATCGGCCTAAATAAAAAATTGGAATAAAATTCTTCATCAACATCAAAAAGTTATTAATAAATCTATTTTATATTATTACTTTTTCTTTTATCCAAATTTTGTGGCTCTTCCTGTCCAAAATATGTATTTATAGAACAAAAAATGTGGTTTTTGCAACATGGTCTGTCTGTCTGTGTTCAATTTAGGATAAGAGAAATTAAAAATTATTATAATTAAATATTTATTAATTCATATACCCGAACAAAATAAGGGTGGCATGAAAGAATTAAGCTAGGAGGTTGAAATTTTATATTTAAGTTAGACACCCACCTAGGGGTGAAAATATGCTTTTAATTAAAATCGGCCAAAAAGTACTAGTACTTTACTGATGTACTTTTTCAGTTTTTTTAGATTTTCTCAAAATTCGCTCCAACTATTTTGATTAAAATTCAAAAATCAATTATGTTTTTGATGCTCTTTAAAAGGTATATTCTCATTTTGCGATTGAAATATTTTGAAGCACACTTTACTCTTGTAGGCTTCTTTATAGGGAAGATAGGAGAAATGGTTGTTATGGTAACAAAATATAAATATTTTCCCATGTTTATAAATTTTACATCTTGAATTCTAATATATCCGCCGAAACTAAATATCTCGACCCAAAAAAAAACTCTGGTATGACAAGCACAGGACACAACTTTTGATTACCGAAGCTAAGAAAATGTTGTGTGCTGTGCGACAGTCACACCAGATTTTTTTTTTAAATTTTCCAACATTTGATAAACAATAACAATATATTCTAGGTTTGTTTGAAACACTGCAATTGGAGATTTTTCAAACAATTTCCTAAAAAACTGTAAATTAACCATTTCACAGTGGTCTAGATTGAAAAAAAGTTGGCCAAAAGTCGAAAAAAATAATAGTCACAGAATGATTTCAGTCCCATATAATCTTGTAGAGGGATAGTTGGTGCATGTAAATCCAAAAGGAAAGTGAGATATCTTTTATAGTTCAGGCGCTACATGAGTTCAAAGTTAGCGTTTTCATCAGCTCGCGAGCGACGCGCAGAGGGGCTCTGAATTATGAATGTTTATTTAAATGCATATAACTCTTTACTCGAGTGTCCTTTTTCAATTCTGTTTGAAGGAGGGTGTTAAGGAAAGAATGTCGAAGATTTACTGATAAACCGTTTTCATTAATTTATACGTAATAGAATCTGCAAAAAAATCCTGCCCCAACTTGCCCCCCCGAATTTTGAGGTTAAGAATAAGCGACGAGAGAGCTTTTTTTATATTTACCCTATATGCCGTATCTTATTTTAAATCTTTTGAAATATTATTGTGTAGAAATATAATTTTTATTATTTTTAGTTAAATAAGAGCTTATTATATGAGAAAAATATTTTTATTTTAAAGTTAGATATCATTATGTCTATTTTTGAGCCCCGGCAGGCAGACTCTTGGTTAGTCTATTAGCTTTTTTTTTGAATATTTTTATATAGGGTGTCTAATTGCAAAGTATTATTATATTTTTTGAAATATTATTGTGAATAAATATAATTTTTCTTATTTCAATTAAATAAAAAGTTATAATATATATTTTTTAAAATAAATATCATCATGACGGAAAAGCATATTGATAAAATAATATTACTGGTCGAGAACTGTTTGAGATTATTCTAAACGATGTGAACTAGGACTTGAACACGTTACTTAAATGTTTGGACCAACATTTTGCATAATTTTATATACATAACAATTTTTGACGAGTGATCCGCCATATATGATCCGCCACTGCAATTTATTAAATTATATAAATATTATAAAATTTGTAATCTGCGACATCGAAAACGCTTATATACCAATTTTCAATCAAATCTAAAACTTTTTTCTATTTTTGGCCAACTTTTTTTCATTCTAGACCACTGTGCATTTAATAAATTAATATCGTTTAAGAGACAAAAATTTGCGAGATTAGTTTCTGTTTGAATATAGGCCTTCGCACTCTTTGGACTTTAACCAGGACGTCCCGGGGTACTTCTACCCTCGATTACAGCTACAGGTAACCCCCTATAACTCGGGTGATTTGAAACTTTTTAAATTTTCTTGAATTTTAATGTTTCATCCACTTTATTGCTTTGCACTTAGGATACAAACAGATTTAAAAAACAAATTCCGGAAATCAATTTTTTTACTTTAAAAGTACACATCACGATATGTTTGTTTTTGTCCTTTGAAGGTCGCCTATCCAGTTTAATTATTTATGTTTTTCCTTAACAATATTATCAATGTTTCTGAGAGGGAAAGAGAGATAGAAAAAAAGTTCAATGACTTCATTTGAATATTTGAAAAAAAAATCTAATTATGAATATATAATAGCAAGAGCAAATTGTTTTATATTATTATTAAAAGCATGTACAACACCTACACTTTTATCATTTTACCGATCCTTTTTTTTTATCAAAAGGGCGGAATTGTAAACAGGCCTACTAATTTTGACTCTATACACTATTAAATTATCAGAATTAATTTTTTTTAATTTCTGATTTGGTTATTATTATATATTGAACGCCTCATCACATAGGCCAAGGCCATGGCGTATAAAAATAAAAATATAAATCAATTAAGTCAGGTGAAAAACAATGGACGAGTGATCATTCTGGTTAAGGCCGAGCAAGGCCGAACATCGGATGAATGACCAATAAACAAAAACATCGTTGAGAGGTAATAAACAGAGATAATATAACAAATTAATTGTGGATAATTGAGGTTCAATTTATGTTAAAAAAATTTTACCCGATCTGTTCCGATTTTTTATAATAAAAAAACAATTACACTAGTCGACAAAAATGAACTTTTTTTCTTTCACAAGAATGAAGATATGAAATTCTAGAAGTATTTTTCACCCTGAATTCAGATATGTAGTTAGAATTTTTCCATCAGGCACAGTTTTAGAGATATAGAGTAAAATAGATTTTGATTGAAAATGGGCTCTAAAACGGCTTTTTATTTAAAATGTTCAAATTATTTTTAACGCCGCACCCCGTCAAATTATGCAGATAGTTAGAATACATACAAATTTTAAGTTTCATTCCAATCGGAGGTCATTTAGACGTGCCGCAAACGGCTTAAAGTTCCAAAAAATCGAAATTTTTAAGATTTTTTTTGCTTTGGTCACCCCTAATACAATTTTAGATATCCCTGAATGCAAAAAACATATATGGACGATATTCTATTGTTCTTTGACTTTCTAAAAATCATTCATTCATAAAAATCTGTTAATTATTAACGAAATTATGAACAAAAACGTCAGCAAAGAAAAAACACAAGTACACTCACTGGACGAAAAAAATGGACCTCTTGTTCTTTTACAAGTATAAAGAAAGATATGAGATTCAAAAATATTTTTTTTAATAATATATAATAAAGTTAGTGGCCGTGACTCGATGCTCAGAGAGGATACATTAGCTTCTCGTGGATAGGGTTCGCTTTTTAATTCAATTGAAGTCCATTTTTTCGACCAGTGAGTGTACTTGTGTTTTTTCTTTGCTCACGTTTTTATTAATAATTTCGTTAATAATTAACAGATTTTTTACGAATGAATGCTTTTAGAAAGCCAAAGAACTATAGAATATCATTACATATATGTTTTTTTCATTCAGGGATCTCTAAAATTGTATTAGGGGTGACCAAAGCAAAAAAATCTTGAAAATTTCGATTTTTCTAAACTTTAAGCCGTTTGCAGCTACGTCTAAATGACCTCCGATTGGGATGAAATTTAAAATTTATATGTATTCTAACTATCTGCATAATTTGACGGGGTGCGGCGTTAAAAATAATTTGAACATTTTAAATAAAAGCCGTTTTAGAGCCCATTTTCGACTAAAATCTATTTTGCTCTATATCTCTAAAACTGTGCCTGATGGAAAAATGCTAACTACATATCTGAATTCAGGGTGAAAAAATGTACTAGGTTCACTAATCAGATATCTTGTGAAAAAAACCTTGTCGACTAGTGTTATTATAATAATTCGTATGCCTGAACAAAGTAAAGGTGTGCAGCTGGAAGTTGAACCACGGATCCTCCAATTTGTACTCGGAGTGCCCTTACCACTAGACCACAGCACAGCATTCGGGTATATGAACTCACTTAGAAAGCAATTTTAGTCATCAGAAGAAATGGACCCAAATTAGACCTAACAAATTTCTCCCTCAAATGCACTTGCACAATGTGTATAATTCCCATTACCTGAAGATGGACAAATAAATTCAGGCCGAAACGTCTTATTCTGGGAGTTGGATCATTCCAATTTGGCTGAAATCTCCATTTCTCCATTATAATCACATCACAGCTACAACCTCAAAAATCTGGTGTGCTGTGCTTGTCACACCAGATTTTTTGTGTCGACATGTATTTAGTTTCCGACAGTAAGTACAAGAGTAAAGTGTGTTTCAAAATATTTCAATGGCAAAATGAGAATATACATTTTAAAAAGCATCTAAAAAATAATTGATTTTTGAATTTTAATCAAAATCGTTATAGTGAATTTTGAGAAAATCGAAAAAAACTGAAAAAGTACATCAGTAAAGTACTAGTACTTTTTGGCCGATTTTGTTTAAAAGCTTATTTTCACGCCCTAGAAGGGTGCCTAACTTAAATATAAAATTTCAACCTCCTAGCTCTTTTCGTTCTTGAGATATTTTGTTCACAGACAGACCATGTCGCAAAAACCATTTTTTGGATTCAGGGGACCTCAAAACGTGTATTTCCATCAAAATCTCGACATTGAATTTTTGACATGAATCCAATACTTTCTCTCTATATATTAACATATATATATAAGAGGTAAGAGAAAGTAAAAAGCAATAATTAAGAAAAGGCGAGGGTCCGCCCCAGACAGGCCGGAGCCAACTGACGGGGGATCCAGGGGGCGAAGACGGGCGGTGCGTCTAGTTTGTTATAAAACCATGAGTCTATTTTACCACATAGGACGAGAAATAAAAATAATTTTTATATGATAAAGCTGCATCCATTATTTAAATCATATGGTAGCAAATATAAGATGGAAGGGTTTTAACTAAATTCAAGTTTTTTTTGATTTATTTTTTCTCTTTTTTATTATATATGTAATATATATATAAGAGAAATTTCGCAAAATTCGAGCGTTGATGACTTCGTTTTGTCCCCGAATCCAAGGTTTCCGACGCGCGGGGGGGGGGGGGGGGGGGGGGGTGGGGTGCTTTCTGGGCCCCCCCCGGTTTTCCATTTCCCCCGAAACACACCCCCACAAAAACAGGGGGGGAAGCGCACACCACACCTCTCAATTTCCGAAAAGGGGAAAGAAGAGGGGGGGCACACCGCCCCAGTTTTTCTTAGATAATCTATTTCTTAAAGAATTTTTCGTTAATAAAAAAGGTCAGATTAATTTAATCGGAAAGGAATGTCATTTTCGTAAAAGCGAATTAGAAAAGGGATAAACCCTTTCAATAGGATCAAAGAAAATTGAATTAAACTTTTTTTTTTTTTTTTTTTAAGAAGAAGATAACCTTCGCTATTTTCGATTTCAATAAATATCAAGTAAACAAAGGAGGTTAAAACTCCAAGGAAGGGTCTTGCGCTATATATTTTTAGCCAAAGGTGGGAAATGTTATCAATGTTGAAAAAAAAGGGAGCTGTACCAGGACAAGGGTGACATCGGAGCCGAGAATAAAGATGATATTTTTAAATAGAAAGGTTAAAATTTCACAATATAGTCAACAGCCTTTTTGTGATGAGGTTGTGGCTGAGTGGACAGGACACCAGAGAATATAACGAGAGAGGCGAGTTCCGGCCGATTGGGCCGACTAACGCGATGGGGCAAGAGCAAAAAAGCAAAAGAGCCCTTTCAGCCCTTTCCCACTCATTCAGCCCTTCCTGGAAAATAATTTTTTAATGGAATTTGAAAGAAAAATAACAAAAAAAATACTAATCGAAGAAAGAAATTAATCTTTCGATTTTTAAATGCTTTTATTTAACTTTTAACCTTTTTCAAGGTTACCAATTTTTAGTCCATTTTTAATACAGTTCTCGATGAGCTAGAGATCTGAAACTTTGTATTTTGGGTAATTTCAAATGATAACACCATATATTAAAATTAGATCAAAATAGATCAACCTAATGTGGTACTTTATATGAAGCCCTACGCGAATTAGTCTATTTTCAAAAGACTTCTCGATGAGGTTATTGATATAAAATTTCATTTCCATTTTTATAATGTCTTTTATTCTTTTATTAAAAAGACTGGGGGCTCACTAGTAGCGAGCTAGGGCGTCGGCCATCCCCTTCTCTTGAGAAAATCTAGGCCTATATACTGTACATAGATATATTGTATTTAAAATAATATTACGATGGGAATTTGGCCGAAATGATCTGAAAATTTTCCCTTTATTCACTCAATAAAATTCTAAAATAGCACCCCTAATTTTATTCAAAATTTTTAATTTTAAATTAAAACTTTTGGAGTTTTTTTTTAAATTAATTTTCTACTAGAATGGTATTTGAGTATAATAATATGATTTTTGAGGTAGACTAAAAAACATCTTCACGATTTAACAGCCAAATAAATATATTTTATTAACATTTCGGTTCCTTGTCTACGCCATCTACAGAACTGCATATTTTTATGTAAAACCAGAAAGTAAAAGAGAATATATTTCCTTTTGTATTTATTATTATTTCAATGAATGTACAGTAGAACCTCGATAAGTTAAAGTTCAAGGGAAACGGTTAGAAATTTGAGTTATCGAGTTTTTTACTTATCGAGAGTTGAAGTTAGAGAGGTTATTGAATATAATTTTTAACGTACCGAGGTTTATTGACTTTGGGCACGTGAGTGAAAAAGGAATTTCGTTTGATCTATTTGTTTATTTAGAATAGTTTAGTTAAATATAAATTAAATTAATAGATTTATTTATTTACAAAACAATCAGTAATTTTTTTCTGCTTCATGTATTTTTGATTTTCTGCATCAACTATTTTTTCGATGATATGTAAAGAAATACTTTAAGTTATAGAGGTCACCAAAATATTATTTTAAGTTATCGAGGGCTATGCTCAAAATATTTGTTTAAGTTACCGAGGTTTTGTTCTTTAAGTAATAGAGGTTTTACGCTGTCAAGGGAAGGGAATTGAAAAAATTTTTAAGTTACGGAGGTTTTGAACTTAGCGAGGTTTAACTTATCGAGGTTCTACTGTACTACTTGACAATTTTAGTCAAATTTTACTCGTTCTAATAAATCCTCCCAAAACGAGACACTTAATACATAATATATAAATTATTTTTCTTTTTTTTTCATTTACACTAATAAAATTTGTAATATATTATTATTGTCACTTTTTGGATGGGCGATAATTGTATATAAATATATCGAAAACGCGTAAAACAGAAGGTTTATAACATAGATTAGTAGTAAGTAAGAAACTTAAGAGGATCCAATTAATTTAATCGAAAGTGCATTAAGAAAATAAAATATTTAGTGTCTATAAAAGAAATTTTATTATTATTAACTATAAGGAAGGAGTCTCCCATTAGCGCCTCGCTTATCTTGATTTTCTTGTTTTATCTTAACATAGTGATGTAATAATGAGTATAAATCGAGGGACTAATTGAAAATTTTGGAACTTTAGAGTGATTTATGATATGTAAATTTTCTATTTATTGAATTTAAATTTAAATAGACATGTAATCTAAAGATGGGAATTTTTTTTTGTTTCAGGTGAGTGACAATCGCTGAAATTTTACTCAACTCATTAGAGACTATCATATTTGGTGAGTGCATTTAGTTGTTAATTCAAAAATGACGTTGTTAAATGCAACCGAATTAATTGAGCAAATTCAGTTGATTAAATAAAATCTTAATTTCAAGGTGATATTTTCTCAAAATTCACTCGAACGATTTTGTTTAAAATTCATTTATTGTTCTTTAAAATATATATTCTCATTTTGCCATTGAAATCTTTTGAAGCACACTTTACTCTTGAACTTCATAGGAAAGATAGGAGAAAAACGATTAGAGAAAGTTGTGTGCTGTGCAACCATTCACACCAGATTTTTTAATTGGTCATAAAAAATTATTTTAAGAAAATTTTTAAAAAATTTCTTTAAGTCACACCAGATTTTTGGGTGTCGACATATATTTAGTTTCCGCCGCTGATATATTAGAATTCAAGATGTAAAATTTATAAGTATGGGAAAATATTTATTTTATTTGTTACCATGGCAACCATTTATCCTATCCTTTCTATGAAATACAAGAGTAAAGTGGCCCAAGGGGCTTGGAGTAGTTGGTAGCGTGCCTACCTTCTATACCGAACGTCTCGGGTTCGGACCCCAGGCAGTCCGATAATTTTATTTAAGGCATTTGGATACCAAATGACTTAAATAAAAATGCCTGGACCCCACAATTGATATATTAAACATACTGATTATCGTTTAAAGTCTTAAATGGCCTCAGTTGCCGAAAAGACTGTGTGAATGTGAGTGTGAATGAGAAAAAAGTGAATGTTTTTAAAAAAAGAAAAAAAAAAAAAAAGAGTAAAGTGGTTTTCAGAATGTTTCAATGGCAAAATGAGAATATACATTTTAAAGAGCATCTAAAAAATAATTGATTTTTGAATTTTAATCAAAATCGTTTGAGCGAATTTTGGGAAAATCGAAAAAAAAAATGAAAAAGTACATCCGTAAAGTATTAGTACTCTTTGGCCGATTTTGATGAAAAGCTTATTTTCACGCTCTAGGGAAAATTTATATTTAAGTTAGGCACCTCGCCAAACTTCAATATAAAATTTCAACCTAGTAGCTCAAATCCATCATGTTTAAAATTGAACACACGCACACACAGACAGACAGACCATGTACGAAAACCACTTTTTGGGGGACCTCAAAACGTATATAATATATGTATAGGTAAGAGAAAGTAAAAATTCTCCAAAATATTTTTATATTCTTGTTTTCCTTTAACAAATAGTGAGAATATGTGACGAGTAATATTAAAAGATGAAATTTGTTTTTTAATAAGACATGATTTCTAATGCTTCTTCTGTACTTGTCTCTTTTAATGACTGCTTTCCTCTCTCGGGATGACTCGAGAATTAACATTAATTAATTAATATGTAGCAACTAATTTCACATTTTTTTTATTCCTCTCTCCATTTAATTAATAGCCTAATAATAGAGAAAGCGTAAGCCTATTTATTAAATAAAACATCAGATTTTTTATGAAAGAGATATAAAAACAAGAAGCAGCAAGCCCTCGGGGCTGGCGAGTAGGGGGGTCAGCGAGTGCTCAACCTCATATACAAGCCATAACTCGCGGGTTCGGACCCCCGGGTCCGATGATTTTGTTTAAGCCAATTGGATACCAAATGGCTTAAACGAAAATGCCCTGGACCCCTAATAAATAAGAGGTATTTAATAACGGATATCGTCAAAAGCACCTTCACTTATATGGCCTGAGTTGCCGAAAAGACTGTATGAATGTGTGTGGAGTGTGAGTGTGAATGAGAAAAAAGTGAAAGTGAATGTTTTTTTATAAAAAAAAAAAAAAAAAAAAAAGAAGCAACAAATGTTTCTTTATTGAGAATCAACCCACGGCTAACGTTCAATCACTAGGTTTGGACCATCATCAGAGCTAAAAATATACATTTAATGAAAATCAACAATTTACTGTTTTTTGTGATTTTCATTAAAATTAATGTATATTTTTAGCTTTGATGTGGTCCAAACCTTGGATCGAAACGTTAGCCATGGGTTGGGAATCTGGCAATATACTACCATTTTGGCTTCATTTTTCTTCTAGTTTTTTTTTTTTTTTTATCTCTTTGAACATCTACTCTACAGCCATACATCCCCCCTGTTAGGTCTGTTTTTTTTTTCACCAAGTTCAATCCTTTTTACTTTCTCTTACCTATGTATATATGTAATA
>JAKCPI010002245.1:0-19399 GCA_023213315.1 Euborellia annulipes | reverse complement strand
ATTTTTTAGTTCATTTTAAAATGGAAAACAATTCTAAAAATGAAAGGAGAGATTATTTGACTGAATCTCTACTATAACTAACTATAGGCCTATACTACTGTATATTTAGGATAAAATAAACTTGAATCTTGTAGGTATGTTGGGCTTATATTATCTAATGAATTGAACGTTTCTTAACCCTAGAGCATTTTTTATAAAGAGTGTCTATCTTAGAAATTATAAATAGAATTATTTATTTATTAATTTCCCTCTCCGGTTTATCTTGGCACCTCTTGTTTGAACTTTTAATCCTTCCCCTTCCACTTGAACTAACCAAGCAGAAGGCTAATAATGTAAGCAAAGGTTAAGAACATGTACAAGAAGAAGAATTAAAGCCTTTTATTTTATAATAACACTACAAACAAAATCGAAACAGTTATATAGCAATGACATATGGAGTTATAAATACAAACAAACACTTGTTGGAGGGGGAGGTGAGGGCTTGGCTTATTTATCTGATGGAGACTACACTCTGGGTACAGACAGGGAACACCTCATCCTCATCTCTAAACAAAAAATTACTAAAGAGCACTTCCTGTTATTATATATTACGACATAAGAGAACTCGTCTTGAAAATTATAAACGACAAAAAAAAAGGGAGTATATCAATGCAATACGAACGGAGACAAAAGTGAAATTATTTAGGTTATAAAATTTTACGTTTTAGTAATTTTAATTTATAGTTTATGAATCATTTGATCTTGGTTTCAATTAGCCTAAGGCTTGGTTTATAAAAAGAAAAAGAAGAAAAACACGCTTTTATTTAAATTCACTAAAAATAATAAATCCAATATAAAACATTTAGGCAAGAGTATCATATGCCACAACGATCTCTCAATAATAGTTTTGATAAAATAAAGTTTTTTTTTTATTCAAATTATTACTAATATAACTCATGGCGTTCTCTTATATTAAAAGAGAGGTATCCAATAAATTAGTTATTAACTAAGAATAATTCCGTATATATAATTCCTGCAAATTTTATTAAATAAAATTTACAATTGATAAGGTACCTTATCTATTATATATATATAAGATAATAAAAAATAGTCTTTCGGCATCTTAGGCCATTTAGATTTATGTCTAATCAATAAGCTTACTTAGATTAGGAATCTAGAATTGCTATACAACTCGAGTTCAAATCTCTCTTGCCGGGAAAATTTTCAGACATTGTCAATGTCTTCTCAGTCTCTCTGTAATTGGAGTTAATCACTTTTGAGAGTTAGAAAAATTAGAATTAAACTGGTATAAATTAAAAATAGTTGAATAAATTGGTAAAAAAAAAAAACACTCACACTTTTTTCCTCATTCACACTCACACTCGCACACCCATTCACACAGTCTTTTAGGCAACTCAGGCTATATAAGACTTTGACGATAACCGTTATTAATTAATATACTATATTGGGGTTCCAGGCATTCTTATTTATATTTATGGATACCAAATGGCTTAAATAAAATCATCGGACTGCCTGGGGTTCGAACCCGCGACTCTTGGAATACGAAGCTAGCACGCTAACCCTTACATTAAGCATGAGGGCGAATAAATTGGTTAAAATAAAAACGTGGTTCAGGCGAGCACGCTAACCCTTACACTAAGCATGAGGGCGAATAAATTGGTTAAAATAAAAACGTGGTTCAGGCGTTTATATTGAGATTGAATGTCGTGGTTCCAGTTTCCTTCCTCAAGAGGAGGAGGCACTTCAAATAGAATTGGATAATTTTTTTCCATGAGGTGGATTTGAACTTGAGTTGTTTTCAACTCAGGATTATAAACTTAACTGCTTTTTATCCCCTCAATTAATCGCCTCCCCAGGTAAATGTTAAAAAAAAAAATAACATTTTGGAAATTAAAATTATTTTTGACATTTAAGGTTATTTTAATTTTTTTGAATATAATTAAATTTTACATATGAAAAAATTCCGTTTATCGATTAATATCGGGGCCACCGTAAAAGTGGAAAATTATTTCCTACTTATTAATAAAAATTTCTATACTATATTTATTTTTTGAACTTTATTAATTTTTATCTTTCCCATATTAAAATATAAACAAAATTAGCATATTTTGGGGTTATTGAAAATTCTGTTGAATATCTAAATTTCAGATATTAGCAATTTTATTGCATATAAATAAGAAAATTTAATATTATAGAGTAATTTTAATTTTTATTATCATTAT
Source organism: Euborellia annulipes (assembly GCA_023213315.1). Lineage (NCBI taxonomy): Eukaryota > Metazoa > Arthropoda > Insecta > Dermaptera > Anisolabididae > Euborellia > Euborellia annulipes. The sequence continues at coordinate 17,177 of JAKCPI010002245.1, read as the reverse complement.
TTATTCACACACACAGACACAAACGATGGCAATTACCATTTTTTAGGGTTATATTTTATCTATAGAAGCTACCGTAAGTGGATAACGTGGAGATATTTTCAAGCGATCTCTGGAATGTTCGCAATTTTCATTCTAAAGGACATATTTTTGAAAAAAAAAAAAAAAAAAAAAAAAAAATTCAATCTCTTTTAGCCAAGTCTATCTATTTGTCAACATGAAAAAACTCTAATCAAAACATATGAAAGATTTTTAATTAATAAGCGATAATATTTTAATGCATTTGACTTGTTAGAGAAATTATTCATTTAATCCGCCATTTTTTATTCATTAAATAATTTATATCTCTAGAACGCCTTGACCGACTGAGATGAATTTTTTTTTTTTTTTTACCAAACTAAGACGTTATATTAATGAGTAACGTTAAAAAACTCACCTCAATCGGGCATACTCTTTCAGAGATATAAAATATTTTTTTAAAAATGGCGGATACCTGCCATTTCGTTCATATCTTTATGGCTATTTTTTTTATTTTATTTTGACCTATATCCACCCCCTGAATCATTAACTTCAAAGACATGCACTGAAATAGAGGATTTTAATTAATATTTATTTATTTAGTTAAATTAGAAGAATTTCTGTTGAAACAATTTCTTGCTTGTTTGATGAAGTCTTTTCCAACAAACTTCTGGTTATGGTCAGTTATTTTGTAGGTGGATATCTCATTTCATATACAGTATTTCAAAAACTACCTTTAATAACGAGGATAAGATAGAGAATTTTTATTTCATTGGCTACCTTCTCTCTAAATTTTTTACGCCTCAACCATTTTGAAAAATCATTTCAAAAAATTTATAAATAATAAAATTTCATTAAAGAAATAAAAAAAGATTATAATAATTAAAATTCTCTCCGATTCTTAATTTTTATTTCAAAAATAACCCATTTCCGGTCCATTTTAGTGAAATAAAAAAAAAGTGATTTATACTAAAATAAAAAAAAAATTTTAATTTTTAAAAATTCCTTTAGAATTAATTTATAATTAAACAACAAAATTACAAATTAAAGCCAATTAATAACTTTTTTTAATTATAATTTTCTTCATAAAAGAACTTAAATTTTTTTCTAGAAATAACTTTAAAGAAGAAACTTAATGAAGTGAATAAAATACTTCAAATGCCAAATATTTATTTATAATAAAACAAATAGGATATTTTAATCAAATAAAGAATTTGTAAATATTTGTCGATGGTTGAGAACCCTTCGTAAAAAAGTAAAAAAGTCATTAAATTCTCCTAAATGAATGCTCTGATTGGTCTTGTTGCCGTGCCTTATAGGGCTACATTTAATTATTATTGTCCAATCCTTTTTTTTTCCTTTTGTTGAAAAGATTCCGCCATTTTTTCTTTGACAATCTGTTCTCCTCCCCGGATGAGATGACATTTAGTTAATAGCTGTTCGAAGCATGTGCGGTTAATTAATTAATTGGAGCACTTAGCACAATTAAAAAGTGATTTGATTTTTTTTTTTTTGTAGCAATAGGTAGATAAATAGTAATTTTCATTAAAAAAATATTAGTCTAAAGAAATTGTTCTTTAAAAAAATTTGGGTAAGGCGACCACGAGTTCCTTCTCTCTTTTAGCGTCCGACCGTGCGACGGGCCGGTTTGTTTCTTCTTTCGCCCGCGTCTCGTAATTTGGATAGGAATATACTTTTTTAGAATTAACAACTTATATAATATTTGTTTTGTGAGTGTGGAAATGATGGTGATGATCAAATAGTTTTTTTCTTCTCTTGTTGTTTCCAGGCTTCAAATATGTATTGATACAAATATTATAGATAGTAGTCCTAAATAGTCAGAATCAAATTGTCCCATTCAGTTGTGTTAAGCTTATATTACGTTCTGGGGGCTCGCTGGTGTAGTGAGCTAGGGTGTCGGCTTCTACAAAGAAAGAAGATCCCTGTTCAAACCCTGGGCGTGCGGGATTTTTCATTAAATAAAAATATTTATTTAATGTAAACAAATCCTCAAGCAGGCACTGGATTGGAATATTGGATCTCACCACAATATCCCCTAGGCAACTCCACGAGGTGAGGGAGTTGCTGTGACATCCCGTCCTGTGGAAGGGACGTAAAGAAGGTTCCACTCTCAGTGATGCATTCTTCGAAAGGAGTAGGCTACACGCCGGTGCTGAGGGAGTCCCTCCTCAAACTAGGACATCCTCCCTAGCATAGAAGAGGTTGGATAAAAGGAACCGGGTGGAACCAGAAATAAGGATTAGTTCACTAGCTAGAAACGAAAGCAGGAGGAAGAGTTAGAGATAGGAAATAAAATGTAATTTAGTGCCGGCAGATGGCTACGACCAGAGGCCGGTTTGGTTTGAGGTGTGTGTCTCCGTGCACGAAAGCACCTCGGGTAAATAAACGCGGAATCCCGATAGGAATTTCAAATAATAAAAATAATATTATGTTCTACTGTAAATACTGTAGTTTTTATATTTTTTTAAATTAATGTTGTAATAAATATTCAAAAATTTCTTACAGCTGTTCAGTAATTGTTCTAACTTTCTATTAAATTAAACATATTATTTGATTAAAATATACAAATAAAAACACTCGGTTATTTGTTTCAAATTATTTATTGATTAAAAATCAACACCTAATATGTATAACTTAGTGTATTAGACACTCTTTAAAATGTCCTGTATTGTTTTATTGTTATCTTAAACCGTTTCGTCGTTGTCGGCCTCGAAAGTCTATTTCCATGAAATGAATTTCGTATCAAAGGAAATTTATATTTTCACTTCATCGTACTGCATCGTTACACCTTCACTGTAATTTTCAATGATCAAATAACAAACGTCACAAGAACTTGTCAAATAAATAAATGTGCCTGGATTCCCTAATACTGTATATCGTAAATTTTATTTAAAATAAATGAATATCGTCAAAGTCTAAGATGCCGAAAAGACTTTCAATTTTTTACATTTTTCTTCATGGTGTTTTCTAAAATATTTATTTCTGACCACATCATTATCTCTATGATTTTTATTTATTTCATTTTTCCTATACTCTACTCCTCGACTCATAAGAACATACAATTTATGCACATAACATATTAAATTTTGTATAGAACTTTGGACTAAAGAAACAAAAAACTTCACATTTCATCTTCAGTACATTAAAGGCTATTTTGCAAATCATCCAAATTTCTTTAGTATATGTGAGGTTTCAACTAAGTTATAAATGAGAGAAATATTTAATTTTCAACTCGATATATTTCGGACTATTAACCCATCTTCAGGAGTACATGTGACTGAGTGAATAAAAGAGAATAGATGCTACCAGGCAGGCTTAGATAGGAGTGGGGGGAGGAGTTGGGGAAATTTGTAGAAATTCTATATTTCTTTCATTTATAACTTACAAGTTAGTGAAACCTCACATATACTAAATAATTTTACTTATAAATATGTTTCACGGAAAACCTACACCACACCCTCCAAACTACATTCAAATTTCCATTATAAAATTTATGTATGTAGATGAGTGATTTTGGTTATTCTTTGTATATTGGAAGAAAATTTGGCGAGTATTTTTATTTCTTGACTTACATATAAAACCTTAACTTCTTTTAATAGACCAATTAAAAAATATAGATAGTTGTTTCTCTTTCTTGGAGTAATAGGTTATGATTCTGAATCCAAAGATAATCAAATATTCTTAGTGTTTATTAAATTAAGGATAAATTATTTTAATAGTCTCAAATATCGAAAGTACAGAAATAAATATTTTCCATGACCCGATTAGAAATTCAATTTTATGTTTAAAAACAATATAAATTAAAGAATATTATACTCACACATTTTTTTCTGATTTTTATCTATAACAAATGGAATGAACAATTTTGTATAAAAAATAATTTGCCATTAATATTATAATTCATGTGAAAAAAAAATCAGAAAGTAATTTATTTAGGTTATCTATCTTTTTTTTTTTTTTTTTTTTTTTTTTTTTTATAGTCGTTATTATAAATAAATCTGGTCATGCGGGATTAATTAAAGAATAGTATCAAGTTTTAGTTAGTAATTTCAATTTATATTTCATCATTGAACAAATTTTATTATTATAATTTAACACAAGAAGTCATATTTAGAAAATTTAAAGGTTAATAAAGTGAAGTAAATTGAATTTTAGGTTGATTAAATTCGCCATTAAATCAATCTTGCTAGAGAACTCATCAAAGTTAACTTTATTTATTAGTTTATAATCTAAAGTCAAAGTTCTCATCAGTTGGTTAAAGAGATAGCATTTAATCTATAAGAAGTATTTTATGTGATTTTTATTATGAGTTTAGAAATTAAATCTCTCTCTGATCTGGTAATTTGAAAAGTCTTTAAATATAATATCGTAGGTGTTGTTTATTAATTTAAATTTAATCATTTGTCATTAAATAACACATTAATGGTATGAACAAACCCACAAGTAATTGGGAATGGTGCAACTTCTCTTTTGGTAAATGAACATAAAATCGTCAATGTAGAGTTACACCGAGATGATAAATTCATAGGCATAGCCACAGGGGGAGGGGGGGGGTTCAACCCTCCCTCATGGGACCCTAGAAGGTCTATAATAGAAAAAATTTAATAATTTTCAAGTTTATTTTTGCAATTGTATTATATTTTAAAAAATCTGTTGTGACTGGTCGCACAGCACACAACTTTCTCTTACCTTCTGTAATCAAAAGTTGTGTTTGGTGCTTGTCACACCAGATTTTTTTGTGTCGAGATATATTTAGTTTCCGCTGATATATTAGAATTCAAGATGTAAAATTTATAAACATGGGTAAATATATTATATAACCCAATGGCCTATGGCTTAAACGGGTAAATAAATAAAAAAAAAAAATATATATATCTTTTGTTATCAAGGCAACCATTTCTTCTATTTTTCCTATGAAGTTCAAGACTAAAGTGTGCTTCAGAAGATTTCAATGGCAAAATGAAAATATACATTTTAAAGAGCATCTAGCCCGGGAGCCGTGGCTCAGTGAGAAGACATTAGCTTCTCGCACCGGAGTCCCGGGTTCGCTTCCCATCTCAAGCGAGAAAAATTTATTTCATTTGATTTGACTACAAATCATTTGAAATAAATAGGGATGGGGTCTAAATGGCCTTAGATGCCGAGAAGGACCTTAAAAAAAAAAAAAAAAAAAAAAATCTAAAAAATAATTTAGGAATTTTAAACAAAATCGAGCGAATTTTGAGAAAATCGAAAAAAAAAAAAACTGAAAAAGTACATCAGTAAAGTACTAGTACTTTTTGACCGATTTTGTTCAAAAGCTTCGTGTCACTTCCCAGGAGGGTACCTAACTTAAAGATACAATTTCAAACTCCTAGCTCTTTTCATTCTTGAGATATTTTGTTCACAGACAGACACACACACACACACAGACTGACAGACATACCAAGTCGCCAAAACCACTTTTTTGGATTCAGGGGACCTCAAAACGTGTATATCCATCAAAATATCGATATCGAATTATATATATTACATATATACATAGGTAAGAGAAAGTAAAAAGAAAATTATTTTCTGGGTTTTTTTTCCGTGGTATCCCTAATTTGATCAGTAAATTAGTTGAATCTTACTTATCATGTAAATTGTTGTAATATATTTTCTGTATCAAATTTTTAAAAATATCTAGTCTACTGCACTTTGAAAATTGATTTATTCCATTAGACTTCTTATACTGCCTGTGGGGGGGGGGAATTAAATCCTGTCTTTAAACCCTCCTCCCTCATCAAATCTGGCTACCCCTGTGGATGAATTCAACTATTTTTTCAGCAGGGTTAGATGAAAAAAATTGTATTATATTTTTCAATTTATATTTATATTTCGAAAGCAGTTATTGAAATTTGAATATTCTTATTAACTCTTTTTTTATGAATTTATTCTAAAGGCAAATAGGCTATATTTTTCTTTTTTATTATGACCATTATGGAAGTAGCTATAATTCTATTTTTTGATGTTTCTTCTTCCTTATGTATTTGACATTTCCCTTAAATATAGGTTAAATATTGCAGGCAGACGAGTTTTGTTTTCTAAAAGCAAACGAGAACAAATACTTCCTCTTGATGACAACTTGAAACATTGAATAGGATACAGGAAATAAAACACCTAAACACATACATACAGGGAGGTAGCTCTTTTTTGAATGTACCTCCTGACAGAGATTGCCAATTGTTTTAGAATAATACAATTCATCCAGTTCAAAGAATTTCACATTTCATTTATATATGTATAAGTTATACTCGTATAACGCCGTCATTTGGCCTAGATCCGTGAAAAAAAAAGCGTTAACCCCATGTGGGTTTGTAAACGGATATGAACTTTTTATTAAAAGATAAAAAAAAGAGAGATAATCTTTTTTTAGTCTTCTTCGCCTTTGAGGCCATAGACTTTTAAACAATTCAATTTTTCTTTTTTTAAATTTATTTAAGGTCATTTTCGCCCCCATGTTTCAACTTATTGGTAGCGAATTGAAATATATTTTTGTCGCAGCCAACCTTCGACCTCTAGCACAAGAGGCGTTGTGCTATGTCCCAAGGGCCATATTATTTATTAGAGCTTCATTTATTTATATCAATTGTTATCTAAACGATTTAAATAAATTTTCATCGGACCGCCTGAGATCCATTTTATTATTGACAAATCCTGGTTTGATCACATGTAGGCTACACTTGCATTATGTGTATAATTCCCAATAACTGAAGATGGACAAATCAATTTAGGCCGAAACGTTTTGTTCTGGGAGTTTTATTCAAAGATGTTTCTGAATTAGTGCCTTTGGCTGATATTTCAACTATAATTATACAATAGATTAATAAAACAAAATTCTCTCTAGAATCTATCTCTATATTCTTAGCTTCTAATAATAACAATCTAACATATTCAAATATTGATTTTATAAACAAAAACTTGATTTAAAATAAACTACCTGCTGTGTCAATATTCATTTAATATTTAATTTTTTAATTATTTATTTAATATCCCTCTAATCGCTTTTGAAATTTACACACCCGGAACATTAATTTTCCATTTTTCAAAAGAATAATTTTATCAAGTGGGTAGGCAGATTTCTCTAGATGACCAAATCATAATTTAGCAATCATATACCATTCTTATTGATTAGAAACACTTAAAGCCACCAATGAAAATAAATATAAATTCTATTAAATATTAAATAGCAATAAATTAAATTTTAACGACTAATCTTATCAAACTGATGAAGTTTATTAGTTAAAACGAAACGTTTAATATCAAGTCATTTATTCAAGAAGATGGTTATTATTATTATTTATATGCATTTTTTAAAAATAAATTATCTCTATAAATTAGAGAAAAATAAAAGTTAGAGAAAGTAGGAAAAATAAAATACGGTATGCAAAATATTTTAATGTACATATGGTTCAGGAATAGCCTATTCATTTATAAGTAGTTACTTGATTTTTTTTTTTTTTTTTTTTTTTTAAAGTTTTTAGAAAAAACAAAGTCGGTAAATCATAACATATTATAAATAAGTACAATACCATTTTTTGAAAATAATAATTGAATCAAAAATTTTATAGAAAAAAGATGTCATTTACGCTAACCACCATTTCTGATCTTATATGAAAAAAAAAAATATTCAATAAATTATATATATTCTATTAATAAAATTTAATCTCGATATTTATCATGCAATATTTAACGTTAAATTATTGAAATTAATCTCACATATATATATATATATATATATATAATTTGCTAATGTCCGTCTGTCTGTCTGTCTGCCGTCTGTCTGTCACGCTCTATTTAGGCAACTTCCCGTTGGAATTTTGAAATGAAATTTTATATGCATAAAGAGGACCTTCTCGGGATTACAGGAAAATTATTTTCATCACGAAATTCCTAAAACTTTTTGAGTTATTAATTTCTAAAGTTACGATTTTCCCCATAGGAAATGTATAGAAAAATATTTATGTATTCTTTTCATTTGTGTATTCTATGAATGTAAACAAATCCTCAAGCAGGCACTGAATTGGAATGGAATAATAATACTTTTCTTTTCATAATTAAGAAAAAAAGGCGAGGATCCGCCGCAGGTTATTTCTAATGAACACGTTAGATGTCTCTGTGCATGAAAGCGTTTAGATAAATTGGGAATCCGGAAAATGGACCTCTGTTTCAATGGATTTATTGACCAGTGAAATTTTTAAGATAATCTCTATTGGCTATATAATAATAATAATCGTGTTTACTATCAGGAAATAATGACATTACTTTTACTTTTATAATAAATAAATAATCAATAATAAAGTAAAAAAAAAAATTTAATTATGGAAAGTGATTTAACAAAGAGCTCAATAACAAATTGTGTATTTTATTACTTTTACTAGAGTAATGTATTTCAGTAAGGTTAATATATAATTAGTCTCTTAAAAGATCAATGATAATAAAATTATTATTGAACTTTCTTTCCCATCTGTCGATGGTGGGGACATCATAATACGTTCAGTAGAGTTTTAAGAAAATTTTCAAATAAATTCCTTTATTCTCATTGTTTCTGTTTCACTCTAATATAATCGTGCATTTATAAATATAAAGTAATTCATTTTACTTTCGAGCTCTAATTTTTATCCCAGATGCAAATTTGCGATAACCATTTAAAGACTTCTAATTGATGCACGTCTTAAGTTTCTCAGTTAATAATTTAAAATTAAAATTTAAAAACTCTCCTTCATTTATGGTAATTATATTTTATTATCATAGTATGTAAAAACCATTAATGTTTAAACTCACATTCATTGAAACAATGATAGAAAATAAACAGATGTATTTTTTTTTTTATTTGAAAGTTCATGAACATTTTTTATTCACATAATAATTAGATTTTTTTTACTTTAGGCATTTTTTTTTTAAAGATGAGGTTTTCGTATTATTGAAGGATAGTATATATACTTAAATCCGAATATAGAAAATTTATAAAATACTTTAGAATTTTATTAAATAAACTATAGGCAATAGAGAGAGGGGTTGTATATTAGATAGTATGGTGATGGAGATAGTCAAATTAAAAAAAAAAAAAATTAATATAGTAATATAAAAAATTTTCGACGTTACGATCGACTGTAGAGTACTAATCTTCTTTAGGAAAATTTTTTTATAAATATTTTAAAATCTTGAATATTTTTTCCGAAAGAAGAGATTTTATCGGCACAATTAAAAGTGAGATTTTTATTAATAATAAAAACTGCTCTTCTCATTAGAATTTTGCATACAATAATACACTATTTTCGGTATAACAAAAACCTCTCGACTTCATTTTTTATAAATAAAGATATTTTGAATTAGCCTACATATGGGAAAAATCAATAATTTTCAATTACCACACGGAGATATCACTGTAATCATAAAGATTTTTACCTCTTTACTTTCTCTTACCTCTATATATATATATATGCTAATATATAGAGAGAGAAAGTATTGGATTCATGTCAAAAATTTGGTGTCGAGATTTTGATGGATCTTCACGTTTTGATGTCCCCTGAGTGAAAAAAAAAATGGTTTTCGCGACATGGTCTATTTGTCTGTCTGTCTGTGTGTCTGGGTTCAATTTTAAACATAAAGGTATTGACCTACGAGGTTGAAATTTTATATTTAAGTTAAGTACCCCATGGGACGTAACACGAAGCTTTTGGACAAAATTAGCCCAAAAGGTACTACTAGTTTACTGATGTAATTTTTCTGTTTTTTTCGATTTTCTCAAAATTCGCTTGAACGATTTTGATTAAAATTCAAAAATCAATTATTTTTTAGATGCTCTTTTAAATGTATATTCTCATTTTGCTCTCAAAATTGTTTGAAGCACACTTTACTCTTGTGCTTCATAGGAAAGATAGGAGAAATGGTTGCCATGGTAACAAAATATAAATATTTTCCCATACTTATAAATTTTACATCTTGAATTCTAATATATCGGCGGAAACTAAATATATGTCGACACGAAAAATCTGGTGTGACAAGCAGAGAACACAACTTTCGATTACCGAAGGTAAGAGAAAGTTGTGCTGTGCGCCGGTCACACCAGATTTTTTTTTTGCTTGCGGCTTAGCCTATCTGTAGTTAAAAATTTAGAAATTCCATAATCTTTAAAATTCAATAAATTTTTAATGAAATAATTCCATATAAAATTCGATTGCCTCCAGCATTATTGGAAGATGAATAAAAAAAAAAAAACACAAAAACAAATACAATGAATAAAAAGGAAAATTCTACAAAACTTGTTGTTTGTGATCAAATATTCGTAATGAACAAAGGAGGAGCAGATGCGCCAGAGACAGAGAATTCCCTTTTGTGTCTCATATTATCATTTTTTTATCTTTCTCAAACAAACAAAAAAAAAAAGGCTCTTCTTAATAAAACAAAACCTTCAAATATGGTAGTTTCAAATAAATGTCTCGCTCTAAGGGCAATTTATTTTTTATTTATTTTATTTTTTTAGATTCCTGGCAATAGAACCACCTGTTAATTGGAAAGGTCGTTCCAGTAAAGAGAAATTTTAATTTCTTTGCCATAAATGGCATTTAATTTAATCTAAAAGTCAGAATATATTTAAGTTAAATAAATAAATATTTTGCTTGACATTGTTGATAGTGAAAATGTTTTACTATAATTATAGATTTGATTTCAAAGATATTTTTAAATAGAATTTTGAACTTAAAAAAGTCGACCGTTTGTTATAATTTTGGAGCCGAAGTGTATTTTTTCGCTTTGAAATTTTATCTGTCCCGCTTCAGATCTATTCATTTCACAAGAACGTTCCTGATTAGTTCGTTTTTTTTTTTTTTTTTTTTTTTTTTTTTAATTATAAGAGTTCGTGAGAAAATTATTTCCCAGATAAAGCTTACCATATTAAACAAATTTCAACAATTAAAAGGTTTCTTCTCAAGCTTAAAAAATTTGTAACTCTTAATTTTTTACTTTCTCTTACCTATATATGAATTATATAGAGAGGAAGTTTTTCGATAATGTATAAAATTCGATGTCGAGATTTTGATGGATATACTTATTTTGAGGTCCCTTGAGTCTAAAAAAGTGAGTCCCGCAAATTTGTCTGTCAGTGTGTCTGGGTGTAACGATTTTAGGTATTGAGCCTCTGGATTGAAATTTTATATTTAAGTTAGGTAACCTCCCGAACACTCAAAATTAGCTTTTGAACAAAATCGGCCAAAAACTACTAGTACTTTACTGATGTACTTTTTCAGGTTTTTTCGATTTTTTCAAAATTCGCTCCAACGATTTTGATTAAAATTCATAAATCAATTATTTTTTAGATGCCCTTTAAAAAATATATCTGTAAAATTTTTCGTGAAAATTGTTTGAAGTACACTTTACTGATGTATTTCAGATTTTTCAAATTCATTTTTCTGCTTTTCCTTCCCCTTTGGAACATTTTACACATTTTAAAATATTTTTTCCAATTCTTATGAAATTTTGTACTTATTTAGGATTCTCTATTATGTATAAAATATCCAAATATTGGATTAAAATTTTGAAAAATAACCATAACTTATTTCAAGCAGTTAACATTTTTTCTGTTATAGTCCAAGGTCTTATAAATGCAAAGGATGAGATTTAGCATTACACTTTCTCTTTAATATTAACAAAAAAAAAAAAAAAACAGAGTGGAAAGTCGCCGCTGTTAGTAAATAAATCCATTAAAAATTTATTCATCTTGCTTGGTTGCCTAACTACCGGGGGTTCTCTTCTTGGCTTTCGTTCAATTAATTTCCTGAAGGTCATTGCAATAGATGTCGTATAATTTCTTTTGGAAAAATTATTTGAAATATATAAAAGATATATTATTACGATGGAGACTAAGCGACGTCCGTTTTTTTTTTTTTTTTATATATTTGGGAAAGAGATGTCTTTGTGATTAACTTGTCATGCTAGAATATTTTTTAGACCTATATATCTTGGTCCAGGGCATATATACGGAGAGAAAGAGATTTATGAAATATGATACATAACAAATCGTACGAAAATGTCTAAAAAAACAAACCAAATATTCCGAGTAGGGATTAAACAAATGCCTACTATAACTAAAATATGAATACAAGAATTGCTCATTTAATATTATCACAAGTGCTTGGACTAAGAGATCATTTTTACTTTCTCTTACCTATGTATATATGAAAATATATATATAGAGAGAAAGTATTAGTCATGTCAAAAATTCGATGTCGAGATTTTTGATGGATCTTCACGTTTTGCGGTCCCCTGAATCCAAAAAACTGGTTTTCGCGACATGGTCTGTCTGTGTGTGTGTGTGTGTCTGTCTGTCTGTGTGTCTGTCTGTGTATGTGTCAATGTGAACAAAATATCTCAAGAACGAAAAGAGCCCGGGAGGTTGAAATTTTTATATTTCAGTTACGCACCCCCATGGGGCGTGACACGAAGCTTTTGAACAAAATCGACCAAAAAGTACTAGTACTTTACTGATTCACTTTTCCAGTTTTTTTTCGATTTTCTCAAAATTTGCTCCAACGATTTTTTTTAAAATTCAAAAATCAATTATTTTTTAGATTCTCTATAAAATGTATATTCTCATTTTGTGATTGAAATCTTCTGAAGACCACTTTACTCTTGTACTCCATAGAAAAGATAGGAGAAATGGTTGCCATGGTATCAAAATATAAACATTTTGCCATACTTATAAATTTTACATCTTGAATTCAATTGTACCCTACTGTCGGAAACTAAATACATGTCGACACAAAAAATCTGGTGTGACAAGCACAGTACACAACTTTCGATTACCGAAGGTAAGAGAAAGTTGTGTGCTGTGCGCCAGTCACACCAGATTTTTTTTAAATCTGGTGTGACTGGCGCACAGCACAGAAGAATGTACCATACTGTCGGAAACTAAATACATGTCGACACAAAAAATCTGGTGTGACAAGCACAGTACACAACTTTCGATTACCGAAGGTAAGAGAAAGTTCTGTGCTGTGCGCCAGTCACACCAGATTTAAAAAATCTGGTGTGACTGGCGCACAGCACACAACTTTCTCTTACCTTCGGTAATCGAAAGTTGTGTACTGTGCTTGTCACACCAGATTTTTTGTGTCGACATGTATTTAGTTTCCGACAGTATGGTACATTCGATTTTCAAGAAGTAAAATTTATATGTATGGCAAAATGTTTATATTTTGTTACCATGGCAACCATTTCTCCTATCTTTTCTATGGAGAACAAGAGTAAAGTGGTCTTCAGAAGATTTCAATCACAAAATGAGAATATACATTTTAAAGAGCATTTAAAAAATAATTGATTTTTGAATTTAAAAAAATCGTTGGAGCAAATTTTGAGAAAATCGAAAAAAACTGAACAAGTGCATCAGTAAAGTACTAGTACTTTTTGGTCGATTTTGTTCAAAAGCTTCGTGTCACGTCCCATGGGGGTGTCTAACTTAAATATAAAATTTCAACCTCCTAAGTCTTTTCGTTCTTGAGATATCTTGTTCACAGACACACACACACACAGACAGACCATGTCGCAAAAACCACTTTTTGGATTCAGGGGGACCTCAAAACGTGAAGATCCATCAAAATCTCGACATCGAATTTTTGACATGAATTCAATACTTTCTCTCTCTATATATATATTACATATATACATAGGTAAGAGAAAGTAAAAAAAAAAAAAAAAACATGTATTTAATTAACTTTTTTTTGTTTATAGATATCGTTTAGAAATATTAAAAATATTAAATAAAAAAAAATGTTCTTAGAGCCCCCATAGTTAGAATTTGCTGATGGGCTTAAAAAAATCTAGTTACGCCACTGCTCTTAGCATATTTTTCTTCACTGACATTGAATTGAAATGGTTATTTTAACGAATTTCTTATTTACTTGTGCTTTGTTTTTCCAAAACCTTTTTTTTTCTTCTAAACTTTTTTGTTCTTTAACCCTCAAAACAAAAAAAAAAAAAAAAACTTTCTTGGACTTTGAAAATTTATTCAATCTATTTTTTTTAAATAATATAAGTTTTCTCATTTGGTTTTTTTTTTTAAGTAAAAAAAACACCAAGAGAGAGGTTTATGAAATATGATACACAACAAATCGTACGAAAAACGTCTAGTGTAACAAAATAAATATCCGAATAGGGATTAAACAAATAACCTTAGAACGAGGAAGGGAAAAAAAAGTTGACCCATTTCAGTGTTGAGAAAAAAAAAAAAAGATGTTAAAACACTAGAGAAATCTAAAAATTTGCTAAAAAAATGTTTTTTTGCCTTTATACGTAGGAAATAAATTTTATAAATCTCAACCATATTAAAACTCTTAAAAAAAAATCTGGTGTGACTGGCGCACAGCACACAACTTTCTCTTACCTTCGGTAATCGAAAGTTGTGTTCTGTGCTTGTCACACCAGATTTTTTGTGTCGACATGTATTTAGTTCCCGGCAGTAGGGAATATTTGAATTCAGATGTAAAATTTATAAGTATGGGAAAATATTTATATTTTGTTACCATGGAAACCATTTTTCCTATCTTTCCTATGAAGCACAAGAGTAAAGTGTGCTTCAAACAATTTTGAGGGCAAAACGAGAATATACATTTGAAAGAGCATCTAAAAAATAATTGATTTTTGAATTTTAATCAAAATCGTTAGAGCGAATTTTGAGAAAATCGAAAAAAACTGAAAAAGTACATCAGTAAAGTACTAGTACTCTTTGGCCAATTTTGATTAAAAGCTTATTTTTCCGGTCCCGGGAGGTATTTAACTTAAATATAAAATTTCATCCTCCTAGCTCAATTCCTTCATGCTTAAAATTGAACACACACACACCCACCCACACACACACACACCCACCCACACACACACACAAGACAGACCATGTCGCGAAAACCACTTTTTTGGATTCAGGGGACCTCAAAACGTGAAGATCCATCAAAATCTCGACATCGAATTTTTGACATGAATCCAATACTTTCTCTCTATATAGGGGAGAGGGGGGACATTGGGACACGAGGCACATTGGGACAGTCGAATTTTAGCGCTACTAAATGTAAAGTTAGATTGTACTCTTTGACCATTAGTGTGCATTAAGTACCCATTTTATTATAGAAAAATTTTAACAGCGTCAAGCTACGCCATAGCTAGTTACACGTTGCTACATCATAGGTGTCCGGCGTTGTAAAAAAATTGGAAATCGTTTGAGGTCGATTATTTTC
Source organism: Euborellia annulipes (assembly GCA_023213315.1). Classification (NCBI taxonomy): domain Eukaryota; kingdom Metazoa; phylum Arthropoda; class Insecta; order Dermaptera; family Anisolabididae; genus Euborellia; species Euborellia annulipes. Next base: position 1,899 of record JAKCPI010002245.1, on the reverse strand, counting down.
CATATGAACGTTTGAATTAAGACAGTTGAAATATTAGAGATAAGTGTACTTGTTTATTCTTACTATTTCGGTACATGCAGATGTAATTATTTATTTTAGCTATTTGTATAGCCTCATTTTGTTTATAAACATGATTGAGGTAGATTGGGACATCTAGCGAGAGGCACATGTGGACACTAATAAATAAGAAATTATATATAATATTTAAGATATTATATTGTGTATATTGTGGACAGGGCCGCAGACAGACTTGACGGGCCCCGGGGCTACTTACTAATATAGCCCCTCCCCCCCCAAAAAAAAAAAAAAAAAAATTATTTTTTGTATTTATGTATTTTTTTTCTCTTTTTTTAAGTGAATCGTTTATTTCAGAAACCACCTAAGCGACAAAATTTCAAATCATGTGTTTTTGGTGCTACTGAACAATTACTACAACAGCTAAGAGTGAACAGATAAAATTGCGTTGGCTGTTTTAATATATCTACCAGTGGCGTATTCAGGGGGGGGCCAGGGGGCCCCCCCCAAAGCCTTCTCTAAAACAAAAAAATACCTATTGTTTTCCCTAATGATTTTTTTTTTTTTTTAATAATTATTTTATTAACTCATAAATTCTAAAATCTAACAAAAAAAACTTATAAATAATTGAAAAAATCTCTAATATTTACGAATTTTGTATTAAAATTATTTTTTATTTCAAGAAAATTTTTTTTTTATTTGCTTCTTATTTATAATTAGAAACCGGACAAAAAAGCATAAAAAAATGGAAAAAAAAGTGCTTAAAAAAGCATAAAAAACTTGAATAAAAAGTTGTTAAATAATATAAGTTGAAAAAAAGCATCTAATAAGCAATTTTTACTCATACCAATGGCGTATACAATTTTTTTTAAAGAAACTAAATTTATTCCGCCCCACCCTGCGAAATTTTTTTTTTTGCGGAACCAAATTTTTTTTTTTGCGGAACCAAATTTTTTCACCCTGCGGAAAAAAATTTTTTTACAGGGATATATTTTTTCACACTGCGGGGTTTTTGGAAAATTTGGGGGGGGGCGCCCCCCTCCTATATACGTCCTTGGTGTATGCGTGTGTGAATGGGAAAAAAGTTTTTTAATAAAAAAAAAAAAAAAATTATAAATATTCGTAAAATAAGTTCAAATAAGCACGAAAGGGAAAAAAAGCATGAAAACTCAAAAAAAGCATAAAAAATGCAATCTCAATGCACTTAGTTTTTCCTAATTCGTATAGAAATTAAATATCTAATGGTTGCTTATAAAATTCAGCAATAAGCATTTTGCTTAAAATCCGGTCTCTATTTATAATTATTATATTATCTAAAAAAAAATTTCTCCACTTTAAGTTTCTTGGAGAAGGGGGGGGGGGGTTCATAAAACTTTTGCCCCCCCCCCCCAAGCAGAAATCCTGGCTACGCTACTGATACCTAGGGTAACAAAATTGTTTAAAATAATAAAACTGCATTATTATTTACACTTTAGATTAAAATTAGACATACAATGAAAATGAAAAGGGGGGGGGGGGGGGGGGTGTTAGACAGCCTCCAGAAAGGGGCGATGGGCCAAAAAGGTTGGGAACCACTGTGTTAGATTGTGCCACCTTTATTCACCAAATTATTTTTTAGAACAAAAGAAATTGGTTTTGTCCACATCTGCCTCTTCACTGTCCAAATCTACCTCACCCAAGAGGCACATTGGGACAATTTTGATTTTTTGGAAAATTGCAAAAATCTAATTAATCTATTGGTGAATAAGCGCTAAGCCTATGGCAATAGATAGTGCATTTATCAGTGTTAACAACATAACATTATATGATCAATAATATTGAAAGACAAACTATACACAGCTAATTTTATTTGTACTGTCCCAATGTCCCGCCCTCTCCCCTATA
>JAKCPI010002244.1:0-16145 GCA_023213315.1 Euborellia annulipes | reverse complement strand
AATATAAATAATCAAATAGGAAGAATAAATGAACAAGCAGCTAGTTATATTTCAATTTATAAACAAACCAGGGCCGACGTTTCAGTCACGTATGGGACCATCGTCAGGGCTACAAATGATGAAAAAGAGCATTTACGAGATAGATAGATACAATCTCATTACATAAAATTTTATCATTTTTTTTTTTTTTTTCTTTTGTTATTATATTTGCCTTGAACAATTAAAAATGCTTGCGGCAAAAAACTTGCTACAGTTTGCTTGTACAAAAAGATCGCAAGTGCATGCTTGTCAAGTTTGCAATTACGTAGGTAGCCTTTAGTTTTAGTAGACTAATTTTTTTTTTTTTTTGGATTAACGAATTTAACAATAAAAATACAAAACTCTGTAATTTTCCTTTTTCTTTTTGTTTCTCTCTCTCTCTCGCCTCGAATTCTACAGTATCAATTGACGTACGCCTCCCACCCTATTTTATTTTTATCTCTAGCTCCACCTCAGAGGGCAAAAAAAAGAAAAAAACAAATATTGTTCCTTCAATTGATTAGTTGTCCAATAATTTTTTTTTTGATTAATGAAGAAAAAAGATAAATTATTTTATTTAAGAGAAAATAAGTATTAGAAAATTTAAAGAGGTGGAAATAGTTAAAATAATTCACTAATGTCCGTCTGTCCGTCTGTCACGTTCTATGGGTCGTTTTGATAACTTACCTACCCCAACATTAAAATAGCCTCTCTATAGGGAAATACATGGTGTGTGTCCTTCAGCATTAAAATAGCTGAAGGACACACACCATGTATTTCTCCATAGGGATGCTATTTTAATGTTGGGGTAGGTAAGTTATCAAACGACCCATTTAGGCAGCTTCCCGTTGAAATTTCGAAATGAAATTTTTTATGCATAAACAGTAACTCTCTAGGGATTACAGGAAAATTATTTTCATCCCGAAATTCCCATAACTTTTTGAGTTATTAATTTTTAAAGTTACGATTTTCTCTCATAGGAAATGTATAAAGAAATATTTATGTATTCTTTTCATTTGTGTATTCCATGAATGTAAACAAATCCTCAAGCAGGCACTTGAATTGGAATCGAATAATAATAATAATATTTTTATTAATTTCTTTTCGCCCTCGGGGCTTGGTGTAGGGGTTAGCGTGCTAACCTCGTATACCAAACGTCGCGGGTTCGGACCCCAGGCAGCCCGATGATTTTATTTAAGCCAATTGGATACCAAATGGCTTAAATAAGAATGCCTGGACCCCATATATATATATTAAATCAATAACGGTTATCCTAGATGTATTATATGGCCTGATTTGCCGAAAAGACTGTGTGAATGTGAGTGTGAATAAGAAAAAAGTGTAAATGTTTAAAAAAAAAGAAAGATCCCAAAAAAGTAGGAGAAATTCGATGGCTGAGTGGTAATTATTAGGATTAGGTAGATGTAGGCAGCCAGCGAGTGATAAAAAAAAAAAAAAACTATTTGATTATTGTCGACGTTTCGGAATCACATCGATCCCATCTTCAGGACGATAAACTGTTAATGTTGCTTAGATATTCCGAAACGTCAGCGATAATCAAATAGAGTTTTTTTTTTTATCACTTGCTGGCTGCCTACATCTACCTAATCCTAATCTGAATATATGTTGACACGAAAAATCTGGTAGGACCAGTCACACCAGATTTTTTTTTAGGATTACTCTGTTTGCTCTCTCTCTTCATATAATTCAAAAAAAAAATCTATTATTTGATTTATCTCTAAAATTCATTTTCAATATTTTTTTTCCAATATCCATAAAAAAATATGTTAACAATAAAATTTTCATATGATCTCTTTATTTGTTAAAATTTTATTCAAACAATTTGAAAGAAATAAATGTTCTGGCGCTGCTTATTAAATGTTAACAGATGGCAGCTCGGGCCATTCATATGTATTTGCATTGCCTGATTAATATTAAATCGCAAATGATTGAGGCCGATCATTTATTTTAATCTCATACATACAGAACGTATATAAATGTTTATACACAAAATTAAAATATTAAATAGATACTTAAAATCATGATTAAAAGTACTTTAATTTGCATTTATTTATTGATTCAATTATCAATGTACTTTTATTTTTTAATCCCATTTATTTGCTTAATTATTTGTCATAATATTTTTATATATCGTAATAATTATTTTTTTTATTCCCAAAAGGGGGATTGGGGGGGGGGGAAGAGGCATTCATTTGGTTCGGATAATTTAATAAAATAATAAAAACTTTTTCATTTCGAAAAATTAAAATACCACATATTAGTAATTATAAAAAAAATTTGGTGGAATTATCACATCACAATCTTGTTAATATTAAAATAATTCAGGGGCCGGCAACGTGGTGTCCGTGAAGGAATTTTAAACACCCCCTCCTGGCCAAGGGCGAATACAAGAGGGGGGGGTAAAGGGGGTAATTACCCCCCGAGATTTAAAAACCAATATTTAAAAATCCGATTTGTATTAAATACAAATCAAATTTAAACGTACGGGAACAAAATTTCGGTTCCGCGAAAGAGGAAATGTTCCGCGGGCGGCAAATGAAAAAAATTTTGGTTCTTCGGGTGGGAAAAATTTTGCGTCTCTAAAAAAAAGGTGAAATATTTTTACGGACGGGAAAAAATCAATCCCGGTTCCGCAAAAGAGGGCATGTTCCGCAACGACACATGAAAAAAATTTTGGTTCCGCGGGCGGCAAATGAAAAAAATTTTGGGGAAAAAATCAATCCCTGCTCCGCGAAAGGGGGCATGTTCCGCAACGACACATGAAAAAATTTTGGTTCCGCGGGTAGCAAAAATTTTGCGTCTCTAAAAAAAAAGGTAAAATATTTTTACGGAACGGCGGAAAAAAAATCAATCCCGGTTCCGCGGGTTCCGGGCGGCAAAAATTTTTTTATGTCCGGAAAACTTTGGTACCGCGAAAAAAATATTTTTTTCGCAGAAAAATTTTTGAGATTACCCCCCCCCCCCGCCCCGAGAAACACCTCTGAATCCGTCTTTGCTCCTGGCACGTAACACGAAGCTTTTGAACAAAAAATACAAGTACTTTTTTAGTTTTATTTGAATTTCTTAAAATCGGCTCTAGCGATTTTGATTAAAATTCATAATAGCCAATAGCTTGAAGATTTATTTTCTTTGTTATTCTGATTGATCTTCGGAATTTTAAATAAATATTATATAATATTCATTAGCGGAAAATTTTACTAAGGGAAATTTTATTTACAATAACAATAATATCAGAAAAAATTTTGTATAAAGATAAAAATTTTTTAATAAATTGGTAAAAATTTCCGGAAAATAAAAAAATTCATTAAAAGATTCTTTATTGTAATTCATTCAATTCATCTGAATCCAGATACAAGTAAACTTCAAAATTCATTTACCTGGTAGTGAGAAAATTGTAATTTAAAAATTTTTTTTTTTTTGTTGAAAATATTTGAACGCATAAATTTGTAAATATTGTAGTTATCATGGCGAAGAAGTTGAATGCGTTCAATAAACAAATTGAAATACTTCTAATATACAATTAATAACAGTGATTAAATGTTAATATACGAAAATCAAATGTATCAAGTTGGTATAGGGATTACTATATGATTTTATAATAAAAATTGTGTGTATTTAAAAGAAAAAATTTTTTATATAACTTACTTATTCGATGTATTTGACTTAAGGGTAATTTTTATCTATTTTAGGCCTGATGATGGTTTTTTGTAAAACCGAAACTGTTAAATTGTGCAATACAGTCGCCAGACCTCAATAAAATTTTCCGCTAATATTTATTAAAAATTTCGAAGATCAGAATAACAAGTAAAGTAAACCTTCAAGCTGTTGGCTACTAGAGATTAACTTTTGCTCTTTTCCATCTTAAGAGTAAAATTCATAAATCAACTATTTTTTAAATGCTCTTTAAAAAATTTATCAGAAAAATTTTTCGTGAAAATTGTTTGAAGTACACTTTACTGATGTTGTATTTCAGATTTTTCAAATTCAATTTCCGGCTCTTCCTTCCATAGGTCCAATGTTAAATCCTCATTTGGGGATTTGCATGTTAATTTCAAATCAAAAGGGGGTCCCTTTAACTTTTTACATATTTAAAAATTTTTTTTTTCAATTCTTATGAAATTTTGTATTTATTTACGATTCTATATTGTGTATAAAATGTCCAAATATGAGATTAAAATTTTGAAAAATAACCATAGTTTATTTCAAGCAGACAATAATTATGACGCAAGTTTAGAATTAAGGTGCTATAAGGAAACTAAATATATCTCAACACAAAAAAATCTGGTCTGACAAGTAGAGTTCACAATTTTCGATTACCGAAGGTCTGTGCTGTGCGACCAGTCACATCAGATTTTTTTTTCTAAATATATTTAGTATTATTAAATTTTAAAAGAGATTAAGAGAAGTAGAGAGGAAGGAGTCCACGTGTTTGCAAATACATGCATATTTATAAATATATATGATATTTCATGTAGGGTGTGGTGTATTGTAGGCGTGTAATGTCACACGCGTGACGGATGGTGCCACCGATAAGCGACACTTAACAAATTTCCCTTCTCATGGTTCTGTCAAGGAAATATCAAAAAAAAATTTTTTTTAAATTATACAAAGATTAAATTAATTTTTACTTTATCTGTATACCAAGGTATGTAAATACCGAGTGTCGGTCTTTCCTGACTCTGCTTGACTAACTTCTCGTTGATATTGCGAAATGATATGCACTCTTTTACTATTTTGAAAGAGTAATGTACGTTTGTAAGCACATCAGTTCTCGAAAACGATTTTTTTCAAATTTTAAACATATACTATTTGTAGTACCACTATGAAATTGAGCTAGGTTTCATCTTTGGGAAAATTCGAGTACTAGTACTTTACTGATGTACTTTGTACATGTACGAGAAAAAAAGAAAAATTGAAATTTAATATATATATGACGAATTATAAAAAAATAATTGTGAGATTTAATTATTCAATTTTTAAATTGATAAAATATAATTTTTAAAATAATTTAAAATGATTTAAATCTTCAATTGCTAAATAAATATTGTTCTCAGTTTTTAACATGCGTCTATTTTATTTCCCATTTTCCAATTAAGTTAAGATTAAAAACGCGATTTTAATAAGCTTAATTGAATAATTTTCTGAAAATTTTCAGTTAAACGCCTACGATCCGAAAAAAAAGTTTCACTTGCATCGTGGTTGCTTAAAACCACACAATGATTTTTGTGGTATAAAAAAACAAATTACAATTGATCTCGTCTTTGGGAAATTATGCTTACTAGAACTTTACTGATGATTTTTTTTTTTTTTTTTTTTTTTTTAGTTTTTCCAATTTTCTTAAAAATTTACTATTCAAATTTTAAGTAACAAGAGAGAGTATCAAAAGAAAAAACCACCGAGCTCCAGCTCGGTCATCCCGGCACTAATAGTAATAATACTGTAAGTAGAGGCAGTGGCGTAACTAAGAGAGTGCGGGCCCCACTCATGCAAGTTACGCCAGTGTATAGAAGAAAGTAAAAAGTGACAAATTTGTATTAAATGACAATTTTTTTTTATGAAACGTGTTGGCAATTTGTAATTTAACTGCTCTTTTGCAGTCGACAATAAAATAATTATCATCTTGACGATTTATGTCAATTTTTGAAATTGCCAGTCTTTATGAAATAGGGCCAGAGATCTAGATTTTTTTTTATTTTATAAATTTTCAACTATTTAATTGAAAATTTTTTTTTGAATTCTTTCTTTTTTTGTGTTTTTATAAAATAAAAAAAAAAAAAAAAACTGATCCTTAAAATAATAAGTTTTTCAATTAAAGAATTAATCAGGATTAAGAATGATAACCATGAAGTTCACTTATAATCTAGCTATATCCTTAAAAAAAAAAAAAAAAAAAATTAAGAAGAAACTCGTAACTATTCTAATTAAAATCTTCATTCTTTCTTAAAAGACCTAAGTTTTTTTTTTTTTTTGAAAAGTGCTCTTAAAAAGAAAAGTTTTCTCCCTTTGCTCATTTACATTTTATGTAGGCAGATTTTTAAACATTGCCTATCATTTTAGTGTTTTTTTTTTTTTTTTTTATATAATTCTTATCAAGAATTCTTTTCGGTCAATACGTGTATGAATAAAATTTTTTCTTATCAGACTTTTATTTATTTTTTTAAGTGACAAGGTTAAAATTTTTCTGAATTCTCTCAACTCTTCTCCCTCCCACCCTTTTTTTCCACCATAGGATAAAAATATGCTGTGTCTGGTTGCACAGTACAAAACTTTCTCTTATCTCAATTATAAGTTGTGTTCTGTGCTTGTCATTTTTTTTGTATCTAATTAATATATAAAATTCAAGAGGTTTTACTCAGACTAATAAAAATTCAAGGTGTTCTTGAAAAATAAAAATTCTAAATAATTAGAATATAATTGATTCAAAAATGCTGCTGAGGCAATAAATTTATTAAGCCTTTCGGCATACAGCCATCTTCAGAGCGCTAAAAAAATTATTTATGTATATACATATATACAATAACTTAGAAAAATTTTAAAAATACCTTTGAAAAATACACCAATTCAAAATTATAGAGGAGAAAAATAGAAAAAATTTAAAAAAATGAATATCCAATACAAATAGAATTATTTTTGAATAAATAAAAATAGTAAATAAAAAATAATAATATTATCAAAAAAATAATAATATTATCAAAAAAATGTTTTTCGAAAACGGGGAGACTAATAACTTATATATATATATGTATATATCTTCATATATAAGTTTTCTTAACAACTCTTTAGGTACATGTTAAAAAAAAAAAAAAAAAAATTACAATCTGTTAATAATGCTTGAATAACAAATTGATGAAAGTTCGCTCTCACATTTATAGTTCACTGCATTGTTGATGTTTTTAATAATGAATAAGGATTCCTTGAACTTCCTCCTGTTTTGTTCATTCTCATTTGCCATTATGCAAGGATCCTCAAAATTCCATTTATGTCTTTCATCGATGAAATGTTGTGATAATGCACTAACTGGTTCCAATTTAACACATGAATTTACATGTTCTTTAATTCTTGTTTTAAGTTTACGTAAGTTATTAGTCTCCCCGTTTTCGAAAAACATTTTTTTGATAATATTATTATTTTTTTGATAATATTATTATTTTTTATTTACTATTTTTATTTATTCAAAAATAATTCTATTTGTATTGGATATTCATTTTTTTAAATTTTTTCTATTTTTCTCCTCTATAATTTTGAATTGGTGTATTTTTCAAAGGTATTTTTAAAATTTTTCTAAGTTATTGTATATATGTATATACATAAATAATTTTTTTAGCGCTCTGAAGATGGCTGTATGCCGAAAGGCTTAATAAATTTATTGCCTCAGCAGCATTTTTGAATCAATTATATTCTAATTATTTAGAATTTTTATTTTTCAAGAACACCTTGAATTTTTATTAGTCTGAGTAAAACCTCTTGAATTTTATATATAAATTTTAACAGACCACACCATCCAACGATAAATAATTAATACTCCTGACTTAAATTTTCCGACCAATAGCGAGCGATTAAAGGCGAATACTATTTATTTGCAATATAATACTGTATTATATTTTGTATAGGAAAATTTTCACGGCGCCCTGGGGCGCCTCGGCGCACAGTTTGGGAAAAACATTAATCTAAAAAGGAAATATATGCAAATGTCTTTCTAGCTAGAAAACTCCCCCAATGATGGCCACGTTATTATTATTCTCAAATGATCTATTTATTAATAATAAAATCAAAAGATTCTCTACTTAATACTGCAAATTGTGATATAGTGTAAATTAGCAGGAGCCCACCCTCCCCAATGAACATTAATATTATAATTTTAATCATATAGAAGATCTTTATTAATATTAATTTGAATTGTTAGGCATATTATTATTTCCTTTATTTTCCTCCCCTCCTTGAATGCGCTACTATCAACATACAACAACACATGTTATCTCCCCCCCTTAACAAATTTCTGGGACCGCGATTAGATTATTCTACCCTATCACATTAATAAAAATTTTATAAATAAATTGTTTTGTTGATTATACAAAAATAATTTTTGTACTTTATTTTCTCTTTCTTATTTATGTTATGTTAATAGAGAGAGAAAATTTGGATTCATGTCAAAAATTCTATGTCGAGATTTTGATGGAAATACATGTTTTAAGGTTTCCTGAATCCAAAAAAGTGAGTCCCGCAAAATGGCCCGTCTGTGAACAAAATATCTCAAGAACGAAAAGAACTAGGAAATTGAAATTTGATTTACCACAAGTGACACGAAACTTCGAACAAAATCGGACAGAGTACTAGTACTTTACTGATGTATTTTTCAATTATTTTCGATTTTCCTAAAGTTGACTCGTTTAAATGTTTAAAATTCATAAATTATTTTTTTTTAGATAATCTTTAAAAAATATATGTCGAATCTGGTGTGACAAGCACAGAACACAACTAGTTTTTTTTTTCAATTATTTTGTTTTATTAAAATTAATAATTTAGTTTCTGATTGACTTGTAAGAAGCATGTTTTTTCTTGCTCAAGTGGCTCCCCTTGAAGTTTCGACCTTGGACTTGATTTAGCATCTCTATTCTTGTTGAATCTCATATGAAAATTCATTTTATAAACCTGTCCTCTTTTATTGTTCAAGAAAACTTCCGCATTTATTAGAACTATATAATAACACAACACCTCTGCCTCTGTTTAATATTATATACAAATATATCCAAAAACACTAGGTCCTTGAAGTATAATAAATAGGTTCATATATTTAAAACAAATTAATATTATGTTTTTATATTGAAATATTGGACGATACTGAGAAAATTTATTGGTCTTAGATCCAGAGGCGTACCGAGGCAGTTGGGGGCCTGGGGCGGAACTAGAAGAGGGGGCCTTATATTGAATTTTTTTTTTTTTTTGGGGGGGGGGGTGCTCATCTTTAAATATCCCTCTCCTCCATACACAAAAATATTTTTAAAATACCGTATATCCCTGAACCCCAAGGGCCCCGGGGCCTCTCAAAGAGAAATTTTTATTAAACTTTCTTTTTTTTTATCTAAATTTTCCCATTTTTACTTGAGCCCTGAAGGCCCCGGGGCCTCTCCAAGGGAAATTTTTATTAAATTTTCTTTTTTTTATCTAAATTTTCCCATTTTTTACTTGAGCCCCAAGGGCCCCGGGGCCTATCCAAGGGAAATTTTTATTAAATTTTCTTTTTTTTTTATCTAAATTTTCCCATTTTTTACTTGAGCCCCAAGGGCCCCCGGGCCTCTCCAAGGGAAATTTTTATTAAATTTTCTTTTTTTTTATCTAAATTTTCCCATTTTTACTTGAGCCCTGAAGGCCCCGGGGCCTCTCAAAGAGAAATTTTTATTAAATTTTCTTTTTTTTTATCTAAATTTTCCCATTTTTTTTATCTAAATTTTCCCATTTTTACTTGAGCCCTGAAGGCCCCGGGGCCTCTCCAAGGGAAATTTTTATTAAATTTTCTTTTTTTTTTATCTAAATTTTCCCATTTTTTTTATCTAAATTTTCCCATTTTTACTTGAGCCCTGAAGGCCTCGGGGCCTCTCCAAGGGAAATTTTTATTAAATTTTCTTTTTTTTTAATCTAAATTTTCCCATTTTTTTATCTAAATTTTCCCATTTTTACTTGAGCCCTGAAGGCCCCGGGGCCTCTCCAAGGGAAATTTTTATTAAATTTTCTTTTTTTTTAATCTAAATTTTCTCATTTTTTTATCTAAATTTTCCCATTTTTACTTGAGCCCTGAAGGCCCCGGGGCCTCTCCAAGGGAAATTTTTATTAAATTTTCTTTTTTTTTTTATCTAAATTTTCCCATTTTTACTTGAGCCCTGAAGGCCCCGGGGCCTCTCCAAGGGAAATTTTTATTAAATTTTCTTTTTTTTTATCTAAATTTTCCCATTTTTTTTATCTAAATTTTCCCATTTTTACTTGAGCCCTGAAGGCCTCGGGGCCTCTCCAAGGGAAATTTTTATTAAATTTTCTTTTTTTTTATCTAAATTTTCCCATTTTTACTTGAGCCCTGAAGGCCCCGGGGTCTCTCCAAGGGAAATTTTTATTAAATTTTCTTTTTTTTTTATCTAAATTTTCCCATTTTTACTTGAGCCCCAAGGGCCTCGGGGCCTCTCCAAGGGAAATTTTTATTAAATTTTCTTTTTTTTATCTAAATTTTCCCATTTTTACCTGAGCCCCAAGGGCCTCGGGGGCCTCTCCAAGGGAAATTTTCATTAATTTTTTTTTTTATAAATATATGGGGGCCTATGCCGGCTCGGGGCCTGGGGCGGACCGCTCCCTCGCCCCCCCCCCTCGGTACGCCACTGCTTAGATCATAGTTCACATGATTATATAATAATATGTATAACATGCGGCGTGTTAAAGAAATTGCAAAATATTAAAATATTTATTTTTTTACTATAAGAATTGAATCATAATTTTTTTTAGAACAACTAAATTTTATAAATAAAGAATTGCGAGTGCCGTCCAGAAGTACGGCATGCTAAGTACAAATCGGCAGATCCGTGAACTCCCGCCGGTACTACACCCTTTTCTCTTATTTAAATTAATAAATATTTGGTTATAAATTTTAAAATTTGCTTTGGTAGTTTTAAATGGATAAACTGTCATAATCTTTTTGCAATCATAATAATACAAATTTTACTTTCTCTTATCTATTTTAATATCTAGAAGAAAAATATTGCATACATGTCAAAAATTCGATTTTAGTATTTTGAGGGAAAAACACTTTTTTGGGCCCCTGAGTCCAAAAAAATGGGTCCCACAAAATGGTCCATCTATCTGTGTTCAAAATAAAGTCTGAAGGAAATCAGTTACGTGGTTGAAATTTAATATTTAAGTTAGATACCGTCTCCTATATCCATTAAAGTCTACAGCCACTTTGCATCGGTATTTAATTCTAATGTACTGCCCAAAACAAAATATATGTCGACTCAAAAAATCTGGTGAACCAAGCACAGAACAAAACTTTCAATTACCGAAAATTTTGTAAACTAAAGCCTAATTTGATTTATTTTTAAACAATTCCTTGATTGGCCCTGAGGAAATGCGTTGAAGGACATTGCTTGATATCACCTCTACGAGTTATCGTTAATATGCTTATAAATATACTATTTTTGTAAAAGCCATTACGACCTCCGTGGCCAAAATAATAAAGAAAAAAAAAACAATTCCTAATTAAGAAAAGTATTTTTGTTTTAATAATAAGTATAAAAAAATTTACTTTCCTTAATAAATAAATTGTTTATTCGTAAAAAAAAAAGTAAAAATTGGCCTCTATCGATTTACAAGAACATTGATATCCAATGACATAGCTCTCTATCCAAAGGCATGACGTTAATTAGTCATGGGAATTAAATTTTTTATTTTATTTTTTTACACTCTTTTATCTGAATAATTATCATATTTCAAATATGAGTAATTCCAAACACACAAAGAAAGACAGACTATTTTGCAGGACCCACTTTTTTTAGACTCAGGTGGGCTCTAAACGTTTATTTCCATCAAAATCTCGACATCGAATTTTTGACATGATTGCAATACTTATTTTCTATATAAACATATGAATTAATGTAGAAAATGGCTGCGAAGAATTCATTCATAGAGATGAAGAGGAATGCAGCCAGGAAGGAAGCCTCTGTAAAATTAAACTTCTTTATTACAAGACATTTCGGCCAATTTTATTATGCCAGTTGAATAAGAATTTAAAAAAAAATAGAGCTGTTAATTCGTCTGTCCATAAGCCAGTCATATATTAAATACAATAGCTTATGTTTAGTATAAAACTATGCAAATATATTTGAACACCCCGGTGGAAACCGAAACCGCATCACCGGGTTTTTGGCTATATTTTCAAAAACTGAGAAACTGTTTTTTTCCCGAAAAACCGAATATAAATTAGCCCGTGACCCGTGGCTCAGAGAGAAGACATTAGCTTCTCGTGCCTAGGGTCTTGGATTCGATTCCCGTCCCAAACGAGAAAAATTTATTTTATTTGAATTGGTTATCAATCATTTGAAATAAATTTTTTTTTTTTAACCTTTTCCGGCTACAGAGGCCATTTAGGGGTTATTTCTTTATTCAAATAATTTTTTAAATACAAGTACTGATGGCTTCCCGGAGGCATTCCACACGCTGATTGCAAGTTACACCAAAGTTTATTATAAAGAAAATAAATATATGTTAGAAGATATAAATAATGTGAGATGCAACTAATAATTTTTACATTTTCTTACCTCTATATATACAATAAGTTAATATAAAAATATAGAGAGAGAAAGTATCGGATTCATGTCAAAAATTGGGTATCAAGATTTTGATGAATATACACGTTTTGAGGTCCCCTGAATCCAAAAAAAGTGGTTTTCACGAAATGGTCTGTCTGTGAACAAAATATCTCAAGAACGAAAAGAGCTTGAAATTTTATATTTAAGTTAGGTATCCCCCCTGAGACGTGACACGAAGCTTTTGAAAAAAATTGGCCAGAGTATTAGTACTTTACTGATGTAATATTTAAGTTTTTTCGATTTTCTCAAAATTCGCTCCAACGATTTTGATCTTTTTTTTTTTTTAACACACACTTTTTTCCCATTCCCACTCAAATTCACACAGTCTTTTCGGCAACTTAGGCCATATAAGACTTTTAAGATAAACGTTATTATGAATATATATTGGCGTCTAGGTATTTTTATTTAAGACATTTGGAATCCAAATGGCTTAAATAAAATCTTCGGATTGCCTGGGATCACCCTCGACCCTTGGTATACAAGGCAGGCGCGCTAACTCAACTACGCCAAGCCCTAGGGCGACTTTACTCTTATACTTGATAGAAAGATAGGAATTGATTGATGCCTTGGTAACAAAATATAAATATTTTCCCATACTTATAAATTTTACATCGTGAAATTCGAATTAACCGTACTGTCGGAAACTAAATATATGTCGACACAAAAAATCTGGTGTGAAAAAAACAGAACTCAATTTTCGATTACCAAAGGTAAGAGAAAGTTGTGTTTTGTGCTACCAGTCACACCAGATTTTTTGTTTATTTCTTTCATCGTTCTCAGCCTATGTTTCCATCGGGAAATGGACCGACAATCTTGAGAGCCGTTATTCAGGTCTTAGTGAATATCTAATAATTAGAGACCGGACAAAAAAGCATAAAAAAATGGAAAAAAAAGTGCTTAAAAAAGCATAAAAAACTTGAATAAAAAGTTGTTAAATAAGCATATAAGTTGAAAAAAAGCATCTCATAAGCAATTTTTACTCATACCAATGGCGTATACAAATTTTTTTTTAAAGAAACTAAATTTATTCCGCCCCGCCCTGCGAAAAATTTTGTTTTTGCGGAACCAAATTTTTTCACCCTGCGGAAAAATTTTTTTTTACAGGGCTCTATTTTTTCACACTTTTGAAAAATTTTTGAAATTTTTTTTTTTTTTTGGGGGGCGCCCCCTCCCTTATATACGACCCTGGTGTATGCGTGTGTGAATGGGAAAAAAGTTTTTTAATATAAAAAAAAAAAAATTATAAATATTCGTAAAATAAGTTCAAATAAGCATGAAAGGGAAAAAAAAGCATAAAAACTCAAAAAAAGCAAAAAAAGCATAAAAAATGCAATCTCAATGCACTTATTTTTTCCTAATTCGTATAGAAATTAAATATCAAATGGTTGCTTATAAAATTCAGCAATAAGCATTTTGCTTAAAATCCGGTCTCTACTAATAATGTTCCCATGATCACATTTGGTTACCCACAACCTTTCACCACTTATAAGTCCCAATCATTTAACATTTGTAAATATTTTTATAAAAAATCTGGTGTGACGACACACCAAATTATCCACATGCTAGATAAAAGCAAGTTGTTTGATGTTGTTGTTAGTATCAGCAGATTTTTTTAAATTTTCGATCACTTTTGTTTCCTTAAAGTGAAAATGAATTGATAGTTTATCAAGGTTCAAAACACGGAAATGTCCTCCAGCAATTTTGCATAACTGCCTTCCGATTGAATAAATGCAATGAAAAGATACACAATAATTCTTATCATTAATTTAAGAATTTTTAGATTAAAAAAAATTTTTCCCATCCTCATCGAGATTCTAAATTAAAAAATGGGGTAAAATACTCTTGCAAAAATTGTGTCCATTTATTAATTTCCTCACAGTTTGAATTATGATAATCTAAAAAACAATTTGCGTAGATTTGATATTTCACTGACGTCATATTTTTTTTCCTTAGTAAAGATACTTCTTTTTAGCAATATCATTCATCCTTTGACTTTATCTAAAATTTTTTTATCATAATAAACAATCGGACAAAATACAGTATTATCAAAGATTTTAATTATTATTCAAAATATTTTCTTTTCTTTACATAAATAAGTATATAAATATGCAAAAAACAACTCATTGCAAAATATTATAAAATTATTCTGAATCCTATATCATTGACCACTTTACATCATATCCTTTCTGAGATGCTATAATCTCTAATCTAAAATAACTGCTCTTATTTGGAAATGGATGTCTAAAACAGTTCGAAGATAAATGCCACAAAAATTTTTTCAAGAAGATATAATTTTGAAAATTCATAATTTACAGTAATACTAGCTGCGAAGCCCTGCTTCGGTGGACCATTTTTCTAAATGTAGAAATAATAATTTTTACTTTCTTTTACCTGTATTGATATCGTGACAAAAATATGATATCGAGGTCTATCTGTCTGTCTCACAGTATCAAAATATCTCTAAGGTGGAAAGAGCTACAAGCTTGAAATTTGGTATTTAAGTTAGCTGTTGAATTAAAACGCATAAAAAATACTAGATTTTACTAATGAAACTTTAGTTTTTTTTTTTTGTTTTTTAGATTTTTTCAAAATCGAGACTAATGAATTGGTTTAAAATTCATTATTCAATTATTTTTAGGCCCTCGGAGAGCGCCTACCTTGTAAACCAAGGGTCGCGGGTTCGGATCCCAGGCAGTCCGATGATTTTATTTAAGCCATTTGGATACCAAATGAAAAATAACGGTTATCGCTTAAAGTCTTAAATGGCCTAAGTTGCCGAAAAGACTGTGTGAATGTGTGTGTGAGTGTGAATGGGAAAAAAAGTGTGTTAAAAAAAAATTAGATAATACTCTTTAATAATACCAGATTTTTATTTTTAATATACACTTTTCTCTAAGTTAAGGTTTTGCAACAATGGTTATTTTCACACACTTTCGCCAGGTAGATGTGGTACAAAAAAAATTGATCGAAATCCAAATAGGTGAATTTTGATTGGAATTATTTGGGGGGGGGGGGGGAACGGAACAAATAAGAAAAATCAAAATATTTGAGATGACGTATCTAAATAAGAATAAAAAAAATGCTAAATATTCAATAATTTTAGGCCAAGGTCATTTTATTTATTAAGAATCAAAAAATTATGACAAAATTCGCCTTTCCTATAAGATAATATTTATTTATGCACAATGGCAAAAATTGCTTCACCGAGAAATTTTTTATTAAATGACACTGAGTACCGATAAAATTTATTTAATTTGATCTTAAAAAATAAGTACGGATCTCGTCCTTATTAAATACCGTTCGAAGTTTATTCAGGTGCTAAAAATCATTAATAATTTAGTCTAAATCATTAGAAAGACAATATTCTTCAGTTAGGTTGAGTTTTGTAAACACTACGACTGGTGCCAAGTCTATTTATAATAATTTTTAATTTTTTTTTTCAAATACGAAAGTTTAGAAAATTTGTCATTTTTGATATATGAGCCATGTTCAAAAAAAAAATCCTGTCTTGTACTAAGGCTTACCAGCAGGAATTAGCCTAATCAAATTTAAATTTGAAATATTCAATTTTAATCTAAAAGATAAGAAAGAGATCATTAATACTTAGCTGGCCAAATTGAAGTGGTACTTTATATAAAGAATAAGAGAAGTAATTGTAGAGTAGGCTCAGTGACATTGATGTCACTTGAGTTTTGTAGACACTTGAAGGTTTTGAGAGGAGGGAATGAAGACGAGCAATTTAAATATAGAATTGTGTAAAAA
>JAKCPI010002243.1:0-22480 GCA_023213315.1 Euborellia annulipes | reverse complement strand
CCCATATCAAGCCACTGGTGCGTTTTCGAACCAGTACCTAAAAAAAATTTTTTCTCAGTAAGTATCTAAATGTTTTCGTTAATTATTTTTTTTATAGATTCTTTATGATATATTCTTGCCTACTTATCGCGAGAAAATGATTAATTTTACAGTCTTTACATATTAAATAATTATTTAAATTCGAAGAGTCAAAAAACACCAAACTTCAAAATTAAATATTTTGTATTAAAAATTTTTTTTTCTTTTTTTATTCTTCATAAATTAGATTACTAATAAGATTACTTTACTTAGCTAAACGATACATAATTTTTTTTTTTCATTACTATAGACGATATTCAATGATAAATTAGAGTGGTGCGTTTTCGCACCAGTGGTAAGAACCCTCAACTTTTTTCCATATATTATCTGAATATTTTTTCTTTCTTTTTAAAATTTTTTTATTTTAAGGGCATTTTTGGCATATTTAGGCTATTTAGAACCCGTCCCTATTTATTCCAATTGATTGGCAAATCTAAATAAATTTTTGTTACATGCATCATCCCGTCCCCTTGATCCCTACTACCTATGGTTATTGTTTATATATGGGTTATTACATTAGTCCGATTGAATGACAATACTGTTGTAACTGTATGTAGTAATGGCTACAATAATGAGCCCCTAACTACTGTAAAGAGATATTATATGTTGGGACATCGAAATCAGAAGGAAATATATCTCAACCTAATGTTATTTCAAAATATAATTTAGGAATGGAAAGGGTGGATTTACATGATAATGGGGTTGAGAATTACCGATGAAGGATATTCATTGGCGTAACTAGGGTGGTAACCTCCCGGGGGGGAGGGGGGCAGAAAGCTCCCCGACCCAACAGAAATTGAGTCAATATGGGGCCTTCCGGGTCCCCCAGAGGATGGCTGATCCCGTGCCCCCCCCCCCCCCCCAGCGAGGATGGCTGGTCCCATCGCCCCCCAGCCAAATTTGCTAGTTACGCCCATGGGGATATTAGGTAAAAAATAGTGGTGGCATTTATTTTTAAATACCTTAGATAGCACCATGGTAAAATGTTGGAAGCTATATAAAGTGCATTCCATCAACCTAGTACAAGTTCAATTGATTTGAAAATGAACTTTGGGTTATTGCAAACGAGCAGAAAGCCCGAAAGAGATGTAAAGTGTGTTATAAACACACTGTATATGAATATACAAAATGCAAAGTACCGATTCATATAAATTGTTTCGGCAAAATTTCATAAAAAATAAAAAAAGTAAAAAAAAAAATTATATCCCATATTATGCCAATGGTGCGTTTTCGCACCAGTGAAAAAAATTGAATAATACATATATATTGTTGAAAATTTTTTATCAAAGGTTATGTAAAAATCTAATAAGAACCTATGTAAATATATTATGTGAAAAAATAATAAAAAAATTTAAAAATAAAAAAAAACGAAAAATTTTTTTCTAATGGATCAAGCCATTGGTGCGTTTTCGAACCACCTATTTCCTCAATATTTACTGATCAAATAATTTTTTTTTTATTTTTCCCTAATTAAATAGGTAATAATAAACACAATTATGAAAAAAAATTTGTAGTTTTTGAAAATTTTTGTGTTGGCTTGATATGGGTTAAAACAAGGAATAAAAATTTTTTAATAAAAAAAAAAAAAAACTCTTGAATAAAGTAAGAGATGGATATCAAAATCATAACCTTACTTTTTAGGCTAAGGACGCCATTTTTATTTTAAACACGACGTTAAAATATTAAAGCCACCCCCTAGACATGGCATTAATTTTTAACACTAATTACTAAATGTTAACTCTTTGGCTTTAAAGTTTTTGTTTACAGAATAGCTATTTGAGACAAGGAAGTGATTTTGAATAGAATTTTTAAAGTGAAACTTTTATTTGATCCTCTCAATTTTTTTCGCTCTTCTATCAGCGTGTCGCGTTACAAGCCGTGACGTCAAAGGCCGTGACACTACAAGCCATGACGTTAAAAGTCGTAACGATAAAAATTGGAAAATTGAAATTTAATATATATGACGAATTATAAAAAAATAATTGTGAGATTTAATTATTCAATTTTTAAATTGATAAAATATAATTTTTAAAATACTTTAAAATGATTCAATTTACTAAAAAAATATTGTTCTCAGTTTTTAACATGCGTCTATTGATTTCCCATTATTAAGTTAAGACTAAAAACGCGATTTTAATACCCTTAATTGAATAATTTTCTGAAAATTTTCAGTTAAACGCCTACGATCCGAAAAAATAGTGGTTTCATAAAACCACACAATGATTTTTAACGCTGATTGTTTTAACATTACTTTTTAACACCCATTTGTTTATTTTAATTTTTAACGTCTGTTTTTAGAGAATAGACCTGAACGCCATCTTATCGGCAACAAAATGCGTAACAGCTTCGCTCCTTCTCCCCCTTAATAATATTTATTAGACATTTTTAATTTATAGGGTGTCTCGAAATTGATATGACAACGATCCTTGGAAATAAGCAAACTTATACTTAACTAGCTATAAGTTAGTTTCAGGACCAAATCATTGCTATTTATTTCTGTTAATTAAGATAGACATAAAGAGAAAGTTGGAGATGAAAACCGAGTTGTTTATTTGCAACTGAGATTAATTACAGTCTATATTATTATTATTATTAACGATGATGAATGCCTTTGCTCTTTACTCTATTCGTATTACAATCATATAGGAAAAATCTGGTGTGACTTTCACTTAACTTCGGTAATTTGAAAGTTGTTTAAATTACGGCAGTATATTAGAATTCGAGATGTAAATTTTATAAATATAGAAAAATATATACACTGTGTGGTGCAAAAAAGTGCAACATTATTGTTTCTTCTTCAAAAGGCCTCTTCTAATCTACGCTAATGATACTCTAATTTAAGGTTGTTCGGACATTAAAGCACTTTGTTAGATTAAAAGTTAATTTTTTAATATGTTATTAATCACTATCACATACGTATAAAATAAAATTTTGAAGCAGATCTGACGCAGGGTTACCGTGTAATTAATTTTTAAAAAATTGAAATTTAACATGTAGTCTATGGGGAATGTCGGGGGAAACGCACACATATAGAATTATATAGCCACTTCTGCAATAGGTAAAAAAAGCAAAAAAACTTACATTTTTATCAATTCACTTCCGAGGAATACGTTAAACATAAAATCAAAAGTTTCTGCAGAAGCCTTTTAAAGATATTTTAACAAGAAAGTCAAAAAATTCTCAAAATGACAGTCGCCAATATTTAAAAATGAGACTCAGACCAGTCCTGGCAACGTCGCATTAAATAATTGTCTTTTCTCGATGTCAGTTACATTTTTTTTCAATTTTACGATATTTTTTCTCGCAAATCGTCCATTGTGCTTAAACTGATTTGCATTAAACATTGTAATATATTAAATAAAATAAAATTGAAGGCTTTTAAAATAAACAGCTGATGAATGCAATGTTGCCAGATCTATATTACGTGAAATACTGCTCAAGTCAAAAGTCATTCATTTATTATTTTTGGTAATTAAATTATTAACTTAATACAATACAAGGAGGGTCATCATGCTCCGGGCGCTACTCATAAAGGGGCGCCAAATGGTACGCAAAACAAAAAATTACTGGATAATTTTTATTTTTATTATAATTGATTTCTAGAAAATATATCTTAAATTTAGTGCCAGTATAATATAAAAATTTTGTATATTTTACATATAAAATATAATAACGGCGTTCCCAAAATCACGCGTCTTAATTTGCGGATCACCAGCAGGTGCGGGTCGCGTCCTATACCCCAGGCAGCCCGATGATTTTATTTAATCCATTTGGATACCAAATGGCTTAAATAAGAATGTCATGGGCCACAAATAAATATATATTATTAAAATATTAGTATCGTTACGAGTTACCGAGAAGTGTGAGTGTGAATGGAAAAAAGTGTGAGTGTTTAAAAAAAAAAATCGTGTTTTTAATCTTAACTTAATAATTGGAAAATGGGAAATCAATAGATGCATGTTAAAAACTGAGAACAATATTTATTTAGTAATTGAAGATTTGAATAATTTTAAATTATTTTAAAAATTTATATTTTATCAATTTAAAAATTGAATAATTAAATCTCACAATTATTATTTTATAATTCGTCATATATATTAAATTTCCTATTTTTGTCGTCACGGGCTTTGACGTCACGGCTTGTTACGCGACATGCTGATAAACGAGCGAACAAATTTGAGGCCATCAAATAAAAGTTTCACTTTAAAAAAAATACAATAGTAAAAAAGAATGCATCAAATATAATTTTAAGCATGTTCATTTGGTCTTAAGGAAAATAAGAAATTCTAGTTAAATGATACGACAAATTTCATTTTCGAATGAATTCTTTTTTTTTTTTTTTCAAACATTTCCTCGCCATTTAAGTTGATTGATTTTTAAAAGATAGGTCTTAATTAGAAGAAGAATAAATGAGGTGAAATATATCATCAAGAGAGAAAAACGGGAAAAGTTTCGCGCTCGATGGCCTTAATGACTGGTAGAACATCTCAATTAATTCGACTTGAGTCTTGATTCAATTTCAACTTCCTTTTTTTTTTATCTTCAGAATCAATACAATTTGAGAGACAGAGATTTGGTCTGACTTTATTTCCATCGATTGAATTTTTCTTTTTTTTTTTTAATCCATTAGCTTGGCCATTGGTCCTCATGCATATAGTCGGGGAAGGGGGGGGGAATCGATTAACTCTTGTAGTCTAATGACGCTAATAAACCAAGACTCTAAGGCCTATTGGGAAAGTGTCCTGCGTGAAAAACAACGAGTAATTAAATGTACTGTTTGTTTTCTATAAATTATTATAAACTAGCCACGTCGCACAGTGAGCTGAAATAGAAAAAAAAGCCATAATTCGAAAAAATGAACTTCAAAATATAAAAACAACGTTTTGTACACCAATAATAGACTATATGTGGACCTCAGGACAATAATTCATTTTTTTTTTACCCAACCCAAACCCGAGTTATAGAACGCCAAAGTGGGCAAGAAAACATAGTAACTTTGCTTTTTTAAGTCGATATTCAGGAATTTTTTTCATGTATTAATATTGATCCAATTTTAATGAATTTTTTTTGAATCATAGATATATTAATCTTCTTTCTGAATATATTTTTTGTATTTATTGTATTTCATTTATTTATTTTTAAATAAATTTTTTTTGTAAGTAAAAAAAAAGCAATATAAATGGCGCCTGCCCGGGGGGCTTTACCCCCCCCCCCTGGACCACCCTCCAGGTGGCTCAGACCCGCCTAGGACAGGTCCTTGCCTTTTCTTCTTTTTTTTTAACACTCACACTTTTTTCTTTTTCTCATTCACACAATCTTTTCGGCAACACAGGCCATATAAGACTTTTACGATATCAGTTATTGATTCTAATACATATTGGGGTTCAGGCATTCTTATTTAAGCCATTTGGTATCCAAATGGCTTAAATAAAATCGCTGGACTGCCTGGGGTCCGAACCCGCGACTTTTGGTATACGAGGTTAGCATGCTAACCCCTACACCAAGCCCCGAGGGCTGCCTTTTCTTCTTAATTATGTAAAGAAAATTATTATTTTTTCTATTCCAATACAGTGACTGCTTGAGAATTTGCTTACATTCATGGAATACACAAATTGAAAGAATACATATATATTTCCTATGGGAGAAATCGTAACTTTAGGAATTAATAACTCAAAAAGTTATAGGAATTTCGGGATGAAAATCAATTTTCCTCTAATCCCGAGAAGGTCCTCTTTAAGCATATAAAATTTCATTTCAAAATTCCAACGGGAAGTTGCCTAAATAGAGCGTGACAGACAGACGGACATTAGCGAATTATATATACACAGATGATGAATTCCTCCTTCCTTCTCTCACTTAGCTAAGATGGTGTCAATATTGATATTCTTTATTCTCTTTTTCTTAGACACCGTTGGCTATGTAGGGTGTCAGTTAAAATAAATACAATTTTAGATCAAACAAAATTTAAGAATTGAATATAAGCTTTTTTCAATCAATCAATATATGCTTTACTTTCTCTTAGCTGAAGAGACGAAAGAAAGTATTGGATGCATGTCAAACTATGTCGAGATGGATATACAAGTTTTGACGTCCCCAAAAGTGGGTCCTGCAAAATGGTCTTTCGGTTTGTCAAAATAAAGCTACGAGGTTGAAATGTTAAATTTCAGTTAGGCACCACCCTGAGGTGTAAAAATAAGCTTTTGAACAAAATCGATCAAAGAGTACTAGTACTTTACTGATGTACTTTTTCAGTTTTTTTTTCGATTTTCTCAAAATTCGCTCAAACGATTTTGTTTAAAATTCAACAATCAATTATTTTTTAGATGCTCTTTAGAATGTATATTCTCATTTTGCTCATTGAAATTGTTAAAAGCACACTTTACTCTTGTACTTCATAGGAGAAATGGTTGCCAAGGTTTCATCTTGAATTCTAATATATAGGCGGAAACTAAATATATGTCGACACGAGCACAGAACATAACTTAAGATAATATAATGTTGTGTGCTGTGCGAACAGTCATACCAGATTTTTTTCCCACTCCCAAGGTGTTGCGCAAGCTTTGTAAACAAATTTGACTTGCAAATATTTAATCCTTAACTTATATCTATTTTGAAACTAATATATAATATTTACTTTCCTCTTCAGAGACGTCAGGTGTTCACACCTGGGACTACAAATATTCTTAGAATTTGATTGAACATAAATAATAATAGGGTTGAATATTTCTTCCAGTAAGATGGATTTGATTCTCAAGTGTATAGAGGAATGAAAAGAATTAAAAAAAAAAAAAAAAAAACAACCAGGAGCCCCCCTACGGCGGATCTTCCTCTTTCCTTTCTTATTCCTACACTGTAAAAAAAAAAAATATGAATTTTCAATCATTTTTCATATACTTCGGTGATTTAATATTAATATACCCAGGATATGAAATAAAATTAATATAAAAGTTTATGAACAAATTACCAACTTTTAAACTTATCTTTTTCTTTGTGTGCCGCCAAATTTTGAAATCGTTAAAAGTGCACCGCGACAAGTTGAGAATCACTGGTCTAAACGTTCTCAAATAACTCGAATACCTCAAGGAATATTATTTTATAATTATTTTAAGGGAACTTGAAATTATTCTTTTAAAATTTATTTCACAAATCTAAATTTATTAAATTCTGGTTTGAAATTCGCGCTCTAAACTATTTAAATATTTATGAAGTATATTAAAATCATACTAATTAAATAATTTTTATAAAGTAATTCAACTAAATAGCTATAAAAATAAAAATAAAATAAAAAAAAAGATTTTAAAAAAATGCTTTTATTTAAATTGAACTAAAAAGAGAGAAATAAGAAAGAAATAATTTAATTGTTCTTGTTAAAATTTTTTAATATTTGACTTAAAATAAAAGCGTGGGGCTCTTCGAAGTGATTCCGAGGCTCGCGCCCCACGCTTTTATTTTAAGTCATAAATATTAAAAAATTTTAACAAGAACAATTAAATTATTTCTTTCTTATTTCTCTCTTTTTAGTTCAATTTAAATAAAAGCATTTTTTTAAAAATCTTTTTTTTATTTTATTTTTATTTTAAGCTTTTTAGTCTTTTTAGTCTTATCAAAAATCATCAATATGATAAAGTACCACATTAGTTTGGCCTGTATTGATTTGGTTCAATTGAAAAATTATTCATTATCATAAAAAAATGACTCGTAAATATCAAAATTCAAAACTATAGTTAATAGGGCCTTATTTGCGTGAGGCTTCAAATAAAGTACCACATTAGTTTGGTCTATTTTGATCAAAACCACCATATAGTGGCGTCATCAAAAATGACTCTTAAGTATTACATTTCACACTTCTAGCCCATCGGGAAGTCTTTTGAAATTACATTAATTCGCGAAGGGTTTCAAATAAAGTACCACATTAGTTTGGTCTATTTTGATCAAAACCACCATATAGTGTGTCATCAAAAATGACTCTTAAGTATTACATTTCACACCTCTAGCCCATCGGGAAGTCTTTTTGAAATTACATTAATTCGCGAAGGGTTTCAAATAAAGTACCACATTAGTTTGGTCTATTTTGATCAAAACCACCATATAGTGGCGTCATCAAAAATGACTCTTAAGTATTACATTTCACACCTCTAGCCCATCGGGAAGTCTTTTGAAATTACATTAATTCGCGAAGGGTTTCAAATAAAGTACCACATTAGTTTGGTCTATTTTGATCAAAACCACCATATAGTGTGTCATCAAAAATGACTCTTAAGTATTACATTTCACACCTCTAGCCCATCGGGAAGTCTTTTGAAATTACATTAATTCGCGAAGGGTTTCAAATAAAGTACCACATTAGTTTGGTCTATTTTGATCAAAACCACCATATAGTGGCGTCATCAAAAATGACTCTTAAGTATTACATTTCACACCTCTAGCCCATCGGGAAGTCTTTTGAAATTACATTAATTCGCGAAGGGTTTCAAATAAAGTACCACATTAGTTTGGTCTATTTTGATCAAAACCACCATATAGTGGCGTCTTCAAAAATGACTCTTAAGTATTACATTTCACACCTCTAGCCCATCGGGAAGTCTTTTGAAATTACATTAATTCGCGAAGGGTTTCAAATAAAGTACCACATTAGTTTGGTCTATTTTGATCAAAACCACCATATAGTGGCGTCATCAAAAATGACTCTTAAGTATTACATTTCACACCTCTAGCCCATCGGGAAGTCTTTTGAAATTACATTAATTCGCGAAGGGTTTCAAATAAAGTACCACATTAGTTTGGTCTATTTTGATCAAAACCACCATATAGTGGCGTCATCAAAAATGACTCTTAAGTATTACATTTCACACCTCTAGCCCATCGGGAAGTCTTTTGAAATTACATTAATTCACGAAGGGTTTCAAATAAAGTACCCCATTAGTTTGGTCCATTTTGGTAAAACCAAACTCACAATTTGCGTCATCAAAAATGACTCTTAAATATCAAATTTCACACCTCTAGCTCATCGGGAAGTGTCCTTAACAAAGCCATAAAGTTGGTGACCTTGAAAGAGTAAGTTAAATAAAAGCATTTAATAAAAATTAAAATTAACAATTTTTACAAAAATATAGATATATATTCTCATTTTGCTCTCAAAATTGAAGCACACTTGTACTTCAACAAAATATAAATATTTTTCTATGCATATATTATAAATTTTACATGTTGACACAAAAAATCTGGTGTAACAAGCACTGAAGGCAAGAGAAATTTGTGTGC
Organism: Euborellia annulipes; assembly: GCA_023213315.1. Classification (NCBI taxonomy): domain Eukaryota; kingdom Metazoa; phylum Arthropoda; class Insecta; order Dermaptera; family Anisolabididae; genus Euborellia; species Euborellia annulipes. The sequence continues at coordinate 13,141 of JAKCPI010002243.1, read as the reverse complement.
TGTGCGAGCAGTCACACCAATTATCTATCGCATTAATAATACAATAATTGAGGAAATAAAGATCATTAAAATAAATGATTGTCCAAAAATGAATTAATAAACCTAAAAAGCATCAATGTACAAACAACATAAATAAATTCATTGATTCCCATCCCGCCCACTCCGATAAGATCTTTCTTCACAAAGTTCCCCTTTAATATAATGATCGATAAACGCATACTTATGATTATTTTATTTTGAATACGAATAATACATAATAAAAAGTTATGTATATAAATTTATGTGAATATATAATAAGCTGTACATGCATAAAATATAAGATATTTAATTATTCCCAAGCTCCTCAAACTCGAAGGTACTTTAATTAGGATTGAGATGACTAAACAAACTAGGATTTCACTAACTAAATATAATGGTGTCCTATTAAATTTATATTACGTTTTAAGCATCCCAGGGTTAGTTTACTCGGGAAGCTTTGAAAATGAACACATTAACAAACGCATAATATCACTTTTTTTCCTTTTTTTTTTTTTTATTTAATTTAAAGGACCTATCCTAGGGGGTAGCGATAAATAAAAATCAAAATTACATATTTTTTGTGTGTGGTATTATTATTATTAACGGAGTTTTTAATTATAAACCACATTTTTGTAATTATTTATTAAAAATACGACTACTTATTCTACATTCGTTTTTAAGTACTGTGCACTTGCTCCGGCACAAGTAAACTAACCTCTAAGAGACACTGTCTCTCCACGATAAAAATAATTGGTGGAAGAGAAAGGTCAAAGAGTATATAAAATAATAAACATCCAAATAACAAAGGCCCCGGGCTTGGTGTAGAAGGTAGCGTGCCTACCTTGTATACCAAGGGTCGCGGGTTGCAGGGGGGCCTGGCAACGGAGAAGAGCAACAGTCACCACAATCGTTGCGTTTAAGTAATGCTCGGAATTGGTGACCCCCGGCAATCAGCGTGTGGAACGCCCCCCGGTAGACATCGATACTATGTATTTTCAATTAAATAAATAAATTTATCACCCCTAAATTGCCTCTGTAGCCGAAAAGGATTTAAAAAAAAAAAAAGGATCGCGGGTTCAGCCCCCAGGACTGAAGTTAGCAACAGATTATAGTGGTATAAACTACCTGTCGGGGTAATTTAGTTTCCACGCCTATAGTAATTTGGGGTGGGGGGTAGCTACCCTGAATTACCGTAGGACTTTGTATCTGCTCCGCTGGGTCCAATAAGGGTTGATTAATCCCTTATATTGGATGCTGATAAAAAAAGGTGAATAGAAGCTGAAAGAGTTAAAGAAATAGAAAAAGGTGCCTATAGATAATAAATAAAAAAAGAAGATTAAGTTAAAAAAATTATCAGATCTAATTTAATATCTTGTTGAAGAGTTGTTATACATGATTGACGATTTTCCTCTTGCCGTACAGAAGGCACTCGGCATTCTAGGTCTGAGGGTTATGTTAAATAGGTGTTTTAAGATAGGTTAATATAATCACTCATTAATATTTGAAATCAGAAAAAGATCCAATTGGGATTAGAATATTTGAGATTGATATTTAGTTTTATGATTCAAACTTATTTTATCTGTGAAGTTCGTTTCAATATAAATCATAAAAGCCTTTATGTGATTGGGTTTATTAGGAAGAATAAAAAAAGAAAAATAAAGAAAATAGAAAGACAGAACGAAAAGATATCACAGAAAGAAAATTTATAATAATTAAAAATAATTAAAATTCAAGTTGTTGAAATTTCCGTGAGGGGAAAAATATAAAAAAATTATGTTTATTTGTGTGTGTGGTTTGTTGTGTAGGTGATAGGTAACGACGGGAGAGTTATCGTAAACTTACACACCGAAACGTTACTCTATCTGGTTGTGGACTTTCGGAGACCGAAACGTCACACAAAGTTCCGCCCTGTGGGCACGCCACAATGGCCTCAATACTTTCCACGTAGATGAATAATATTAAATTGAATTGAATTAAATATTAAGTTGGAGTTTTCCGGCTCCCCGGTTTGAATTCATAGAATTCTAGGTTAAAAATAAATTGGTTTGTGTGTGTAGAAAAAATTTGTATGTGAGAATATATTTCCCTTGTGGTTTTAAAACAACTGAATAAAAATTAAATTAATACAATGATTCGATTAAAAATTAATAGTGATTCTGATTCGCCTTTCTTATTTCTTTGCAGGCAAAAATTCCTGGAAATCTGATCTCCGGTTTCTTTCGAACTTCATCAAAATTAAAAAAAAAACTATGTATTGATTTATATTAAAACTAAACAAAATTAAAAAAAATTAAAAATAAAAATTAAAAAAATGATTTAAAAAAAAATAAATATCAGATTTATTAATTTATCTGCCCTGATTCCCATCCGAATTGGATTTCATTCTGATTGTCTCTCGATTTAGTTAAAAAAAAAAATTATATAAAAAAATTTAGGTTAAAAATTTGAAAGATCTTTGAGATAATTAAATTTAAATTACAATGAATTAACTATAATTGAATAATTTTAACTATAGGCCTTTATTAATGTGATTCTATTTATTGCAATTAGAAAAATCCAACATTGCTTCGTTCAGTTACGTATTGCTAATATTTTTAAACGTTGGCAGCCTTAAAAGGAAAAGTACAATACCCTTATGTTGTAAAATTAGAAACCTTTTTGTAAAATTACAAACCCTTTTCTAAAATTACAAACCGTGTTCCTAAAATTACAATGCCGTTGTATTGTAAAATTAGAAATCATATGGTAAAATTACAATATTTACCCCCCTCAAAATTCGAGAAATCGCAATCAGCTCTGTTAATTAAATATCTAATTTCAGATTTAATTAGTGGGTCAGATTCAGAATTAAATTTGATTTTTGGACGCTTATGGGCTACACAATAGCTCTGTTATTTCAATCGTGACGTGGCATTTTCTCCCTCAATTGCAGGTTATTTGGAAAGCTGGATGGGCTATCAGAAAGAGCAGAATCTCCTCTAAAGTTTGCGCCCATAATCATCGCGCTAGGTCATTCCGTTGCGGAGATATTCAAGAAACAGTTTTATCATTTATCTGCTTCGCAATAAAAAAAAAAATTTTCATCAAAAACGTGAACTCGACGGATTTGGACTCTATGACCAACCGTGAGTCCAATGGTGATAATTATTTCGAAACATGCGGTCCCCCCTAAAACCCCCCTCAAAATTCGAGAAATCGCAATCAGCTCTGTTAATTAAATATCTAATTTCAGATTTAATTAGTGGGTCAGATTCAGAATTAAATTTGATTTTTGGACGCTTATGGGCTACACAATAGCTCTGTTATTTCAATCGTGACGTGGCATTTTCTCCCTCAATTGCAGGTTATTTGGAAAGCTGGATGGGCTATCAGAAAGAGCAGAATCTCCTCTAAAGTTTGCGCCCATAATCATCGCGCTAGGTCATTCCGTTGCGGAGATATTCAAGAAACAGTTTTATCATTTATCTGCTTCGCAATAAAAAAAAAAAATTTTCATCAAAAACGTGAACTCGACGGATTTGGACTCTATGACCAACCGTGAGTCCAATGGTGATAATTATTTCGAAACATGCGGTCCCCCTAAAACCCCCCCTCAAAATTCGAGAAATCGCAATCAGCTCTGTTAATTAAATATCTAATTTCAGATTTAATTAGTGGGTCAGATTCAGAATTAAATTTGATTTTTGGACGCTTATGGGCTACACAATAGCTCTGTTATTTCAATCGTGACGTGGCATTTTCTCCCTCAATTGCAGGTTATTTGGAAAGCTGGATGGGCTATCAGAAAGAGCAGAATCTCCTCTAAAGTTTGCGCCCATAATCATCGCGCTAGGTCATTCCGTTGCGGAGATATTCAAGAAACAGTTTTATCATTTATCTGCTTCGCAATAAAAAAAAAAATTTTCATCAAAAACGTGAACTCGACGGATTTGGACTCTATGACCAACCGTGAGTCCAATGGTGATAATTATTTCGAAACATGCGGTCCCCCCTAAAACCCCCCCTCAAAATTCGAGAAATCGCAATCAGCTCTGTTAATTAAATATCTAATTTCAGATTTAATTAGTGGGTCAGATTCAGAATTAAATTTGATTTTTGGACGCTTATGGGCTACACAATAGCTCTGTTATTTCAATCGTGACGTGGCATTTTCTCCCTCAATTGCAGGTTATTTGGAAAGCTGGATGGGCTATCAGAAAGAGCAGAATCTCCTCTAAAGTTTGCGCCCATAATCATCGCGCTAGGTCATTCCGTTGCGGAGATATTCAAGAAACAGTTTTATCATTTATCTGCTTCGCAATAAAAAAAAAAAATTTTCATCAAAAACGTGAACTCGACGGATTTGGACTCTATGACCAACCGTGAGTCCAATGGTGATAATTATTTCGAAACATGCGGTCCCCCCTAAAACCCCCCTCAAAATTCGAGAAATCGCAATCAGCTCTGTTAATTAAATATCTAATTTCAGATTTAATTAGTGGGTCAGATTCAGAATTAAATTTGATTTTTGGACGCTTATGGGCTACACAATAGCTCTGTTATTTCAATCGTGACGTGGCATTTTCTCCCTCAATTGCAGGTTATTTGGAAAGCTGGATGCAGGCTATTTAACTGGACAAAGAGCAGAATCTCCTCTAAAGTTTGCGCCCATAATCATCGCGCTAGGTCATTTCGTTGCGGAGATATTCAAGAAACAGTTTTATCATTTATCTGCTTCGCAATAAAAAAAAAAAATTTTTCATCAAAAACGTGAACTCGACGGATTTGGACTCTATGACCAACCGTGAGTCCATATGGTGATAATTATTTCGAAACATGCGGTCCCCCCTAAAACCCCCCTCAAAATTCGAGAAATCGCAATCAGCTCTGTTAATTAAATATCTAATTTCCGATTTAATTAGTGGGTCTGATTCAGAATTAAATTTGATTTTTGGACGCTTATGGGCTACACTAGGGTGGCTCTTATTTTTCAAGGTTGGAAATTTATTCTCGCTACCCCCTAGTTTGATGCCATTGCCAAAAAAAGATAACCTGTGTAAAATTTCAGCTCAATCGCATAAGGGGAAAGGGTGCCCCAAAGGCCCTGAAAATCGAATAAAAAATCAAAAAATATTCATTTTATTTATTTATCTTGTTAAATATAAATTATATACAAAAAGGTGTTATATAAAAGTTGTAGATCTATAAAAAATGCACATAATAACATTTATCAGTTTTTTATGTACAGCTAACGGTTTCAGAGAAAACCGCGAAAATCAATTTTACTTTCTCTTACCTATACATGTAATATATATATAGAGAGAAAATATTTGATTTCATGTAATAAATTTGATGTCGAGATTTTGATGGATATACACGTTTTGAGATCCCCTGAGTCCAAAAAAATGGTTTATGCAACATTGTCTGCCTCGGTGGGGGTGGGGCGGGGGTGGGGGTGGGTGTGTTTTGTGAACAAAATATCTCAATAACGAAAAGAGCTAGGAGGTTGAAATTTTATATTTAATTAAAGTACCCCCCTGGCACGTGACACGAAGCTTTAGAATAAAATCGGCCAAAAAGTACTAGTACTTTACTGATGTACTTTTTCAGTTTTTTTTATTTTCGATTTTCTCAGAATTCGTTCTAACGATTTTGATTAAAATTCATAAATCAAATTTTTTTTAGATGATCTTTAAATGTATATTCTCATTTTGCCCTTAAAATATTTTGAAGCACACATTACTCTTGTACTTCATAGAAACATAGGATCATGGTTCTCATGATAACAAAATATAAATATTTTTCTATATTTATAAATTTTACATTTTAAAATTCACATTTTTCGTGTCAACATATATTTGGTGTCCAAAAGAATGGTACATGTAAAATTTATAAATATAGAAAAATATTTATATTTTATCATGAGAATTCTGCTTTGGACACAGAGCGGTCATCAGCTTAGAGAAGGCACCTCACCACTATGTTTAACGCCCCTAAGGTATTTGATATTAATAGACTAAGCCCACCTACTATATCCTCGCGGCACTGAAGATGTGTGTCTTACGCATCGAAATATCTGCCAAATAAAAGGACGTCAGGTGGAGCTATAAAATTGCTGGTTATCATTCTCCAACCCCCTTACTTTAAAATCAATTATCCCACCCAATGCACCATATTCACGGAACACAAGAGAGGCATCTTCCCAGCATTCCTATGCTGTTCAGATCACGACTAACAGAACAAATAAATTTCATTCTTCCTTTGTCCCCATGACCTCCCGTGATTGGAACAAGCTCCCTGCGTCTATCTTCCCCAAAACCTACAATCTTCAGACTTTCAAGTCTAACCTCAACAGGCATCTTCTCAGTTCCCGCAGTTGAGTTTCCCCTTTATGCTTCTCCTTTTGTTTTTATTTTCTTCCTGGCTGCATGTGACTATTGGTCATTATAGGTCTTCGGACCTTATGCACCCATTCCAAAAAAAAAAAATAAATAAATAAAAACTTTCTCTTTCTATACTGTGTATATATTAATAGAAAGTAAAAATCATATCGATTCATTTCACCTTTCCACTCGAAACTAAAATAAAGTTCTGTAGCCTGTGTTCGTAAAATAAATAAACGAATCAGAAAAGGTTATATTGACTTTTTTTTATAGGCAAATACGAGGGGGTTAATTAATAATTTAATTAATTTATTATTTAAATTTTTGCAGCAAAATCTCGTAATTAAATTAAAAGGATTTTTCTAAATTAATTTTTTTTACTAGGATTTGAATTAATATCCAAAAAAAAAAAAAACATTGTTTTATTTTAAACATAAATTTAAAAAGCTTTTTGAAATTATTAAATTACGTTTGCTTAAGTTTGGTATAGGGAGATCTATAAGCAATAAAATATTTTTTTTTTTATATCAGTTATATACTAGCCGCACCGCCCGCCTTGGGACCCTTGTCTTTGCTTAATCATGGCATTCAATTTATTGAATATATAATTCGCTAATGTCCGTCTCTCTGTCTGCCACGCTCTATATGACCAACTCCCCGTTGGAATTTTGAAACCAAATTTTATATGCTTAAAGAGAACCTTCTAGAGATTACAGGAATATAATTTTCCTCCCGAAATTCCTATAACTTTTTGAGTTACTAATTACTAAAGTTACGATTTCTCTTATAGGAAATGTAGAGAAAACATTTATGTATTTTTCTATGAATTAAACAGGCAAAACATTTTGATGATTTTACGATTTTGTGTAGGAATCAAATTACATAAACAAAAATATTCTAAATTTAATCTTTGCAAAAATCGTTTACAAATGTATTGTAATTTTCGAAAGCCATTTGAAAATTAGAGTGAGAATTTGATGTAATTTTAGAAAGCAATTTTACATGAGGGAGAAAAAAACTTGTCTCTTGAAGGATTTGAACTCGAGCTTTTGGTCTTCATCCATTCATATATGAACTTGTACGACGCCTTTACCATCTCGACTACTTTGCTAAGAAGACCATACTTATTTAAGCTACTTAATTTGACATCTATTAATCCTAAACTGTAAAAAAAATCTTAATTTTAGCGTGTTTTGGAATACCGAATTCACAAATTTCCCTTGTAAATGATAACTACTATGCATTTTTCTACTAAATTTACAAATTTATAAGTTCGAATACAACAAGAAAACATTTAAAAATTACAATTTTCTTCAAAAATAGAGTATATATTGTAATTTTACATACAATGTATAGTAATTTTGTTGTAATAGTTTGGTTAAGAATTATAATGCAAATATATTGTAATTTTATAAAGCAGTTTGGGATTAATAGAACCATGACAAATTGGTGAGGGGGCAATATGTCTTTTATTTCATTTATTTTTAAAAATAAAATCTTTTAAATTAAATAAAACATTGTGTGGTTTTATGAAACCACGATGCAAGCGAAACTTTTTTCGGATCGTAGGCGTTTAAGTGAAAATTTTCAGAAAATTATTCAATTAAGGGTATTAAAATCGCGTTTTTAATCTTAATTTAATAATTGGAAAATGGGAATGATAATGGGAAATCAATTGGCGTACGTTAAATTAAAAACTGAGAAAAATATTTATTTAGTATTTGAATCATTTTAAATTATTTTAAAAATTATATTTTATCAATTTAAAAATTAAATCTCCCAATTATTTTTTTATAATTCGTCATATATATTAAATTTCAACTTTCCTATTTTTGTCGTCATTGCTTGTGACGTCATAACTTGTAGCGTCACGGCTTTTGACGTCACGGATTGTAACGCGACATGGTGATAGAAGAACCAAAAAATTCGTATCGATATAATAAAAGTTTCACTTTAAAAAAAATTAAAAAAATAAGAAATTCATTTTTTTAACAAAATATTTTAAATAATATAATATATAGACCCTATTGTATTTCTAATTCCTAAAAACCCTTTATAATTAAAATAATAAAATTTAGATAACATGAAAACTTGAGACTTTATCCCTTCGAAAAAATAAAAATAAAGAAAATTAAAAACATTTCCTTCAAATACTAAAAAAAAAGCAAATTTTAAAAAATTTATTAGTGATTTTATCAAATTAACGCAAAAAAACCCTTAGTAGCCTAAAAAAAAAATCATTCCCCGCCTATTTAACCCCGGGGGCGCGGGGCCCGAGGGCCCACCAAAACAAAAGTACCGGTATCTAGCTCTAGGCCATCGCCGTGTTCCCTATGTTGGGAGTGAGGCCGTTCACCCTCTACTCCCAAAAATCAGTCCCTGACGGGCCAGTCCTCTTCTTTCGTCTTCGATTTTATCAAATATTTTTTACTTTCTCGTACCTCTATATAATGTTAATATATAGGAGAGAGAAAGTATTGGATTCATGTCAAAAATTCGATGTCGAGATTTTGATGGATCTTCACGTTTTGAGGTCCCACTGATCCAAAAAAGTGGTTTTCGCGACATGGTCTGTCTGTGTGTGTGTGTGTGTGTGTGTTGGGGTCTGTGTGTGTGTGTGTGTCTGTGTGATGTGTGTGTCTGTAACAAAATATCTCAAGAACGAAAAGAGCTAGGAGGTTGAAATTTTATATTTAAGTTAGGCACCCCCATGGGACCGTGACACGAAGCTTTTGAATCAAATCGACCAAAGAGTACTAGTACTTTACTGATGCACTTTTTCAGTTTTTCGATTTTCTCAAAATTTGCTCCAACGATTTTTTTTAAAATTCAAAAATCAATTATTTTTTGAGATGCTCTATAAAATGTATATTCTCATTTTGTGCTTGAAATCTTCTGAAGACCACTTTACTCTTGTACTCCATAGAAAAGATAGGAGAAATGGTTGCCATGGTATCAAAATATAAATATTTTCCCATACTTATAAATTTTACATCTTGAATTCAATTGTACCCTACTGTCGGAAACTAAATACATGTCGACACAAAAAATCTGGTGTGACAAGCACAGTACACAACTTTCGATTACCGAAGGTAAGAGAAAGTTGTGTGCTAAGCCAGTCCACACCAGATTTTTTAGGCTATAATATAGTAGATTTGTTCTATACTATTTGAAGGAAATAAATATTTTAAGGAAGAAAAGAAAAGAGGGATTGCAGCTAGGTTTATTTCGTTTTAATAATCACTTCAAGCCGACGTTTCGGTCAGATATACGACCATCATCAGGGCTGAAGCGTGTCAACAAAATTCCCCAAAATGTCGAATGGCACAATCGTACAACTTATTTGTTGCCATTTCACCAAGGACCAATAGGCTATGCGAGTCAAGTTTAATCTAACCCCTTGTAGAAATATAATACATAATCTATTGTAATTTTCAAATGTTTTTTTTTTTTTGTTGTTGTAAATATTTGAACGCATAAATTTGTAAATTTAGTAGATAAATGCATAGTAGTTATTATTTACAAGGGAAATTCGTAAATTTAGTATTCTAAAACACACTAAAATTAAGATTTTTTTTTTTACTTTCTCTTACCTATGTATATATGTAATATATATATAGAGAGAAAGTATTGGTTTCATGTCAAAAATTCGATGTCGAGATTTTGATGGATCTTCACGTTTTGAGGTCCCCTGAATCCAAAAAAGTGGTTTTCGCGACATGGTCTGTCTGTGGGTGGGTGGTGTGGGTGTGTGGGTGGGTGGGTGTGTGGGTGTGTGTGTCTGTGTTCACTTTTAAGCATGAAGGAATTGAGCTATGAGGCTGAAATTTTATATATAAGTTAAACACCCCCGGGACCGGAAAAATAAGCTTTAATCAAAATCGGCCAAAGAGTACTAGTACTTTACTGATGTACTTTTTCAGTTTTTTCGATTTTCTCAAAATTCGCTCTAACGATTTTGATTAAAAATTCAAAAATCAATTATTTTTTAGATGCTCTTTCAAATGTATATTCTCGTTTTGCCCTCAAAATTGTTTGAAGACCACTTTACTCTTGCACTCCATAGAAAAGATAGGAGAAATGGTTGCCATGGTAACAAAATATAAATATTTTGCCATACTTATAAATTTTACATCTGAATTCAAATATTCCCTACTGCCGGGAACTAAATACATGTCGACACAAAAAATCTGGTGTGACAAGACAGTACACAACTTTCTGATTACCGAAGGTAAGAGAAAGTTGTGTGCTGTGCGACAGTCACACCAGATTTTTTTTTTTTGCAGTGTGGAAGGGAATAATAATTAACCAAAAGACCCGAACTTGGATGTTATCTTTCTTATTCCTTGTAACGTACTCTCTTTGTTGTTGATTTTTTCTAGACCGACTGTCAATTTATTTGTCTACGACTTATATAATTAATTAATTTGTCTATAAACAGACCACAGTTGTCTCTGATGCGCTCGATAAAGCATCAATTAATAAAAGAATCTTTGTAAATAGTTAACTGAATTAGCTCTTCTTTTTCTCATTCACAAAAAAAAAAAAACAAATTCAAGATTAACAAAACGATTAAGGCTTTATGCAAATTAATCTAAGGTGGGAGAGTTTAGCTATATATTATTTTTGTCTTAATATTTTTTAAATTATAGCCAAGGAGATTCAAGAATAAGATTATCTTTACAGTAATTATTCTTCTGGTGTTAAATTGATTTTTTTTTTTTTATTTAATCTCTTAATCTTGATTTTTAAGGTAACAAAATAATATATATTCGTATTTGTAGAGTGAAAAATATAGTTCGAAAAATAAAATCTATATATATAATTCACTAATGTCCGTCTGTCTGTCTGTCTCACGCTCTATTTAGGCAACTTCCCGTTGGAATTTTGAAATGAAATTTTTTATGCATAAAGAGGACCTTCTCGGGATTACAGGAAAATTATTTTCATCCCAAAATTCCCATAACTTTTTGAGTTATTAATTCTTAAAGTTACGATTTCTCCCATAGGAAATGTATAGAGAAATATTTATGTATTCTTTTCATTTGTGTATTCCATGAATGTAAACAAATCCTCAAGCAGGAACTGGATTGGAATAGAATAATAATAATTTTCTTCCCCTAATTAAGAAGAAAAGGCGAGGGTCCGCCGCAGGCCTGCCCGAGCCAGCTGGTGGGGGTCCAGGGGGCGAAGCCTCCTTTCCCGCTAAGGCGGGCGCCACGGGTTCTCATATTTCCTTTAAGACTCCTTTTATTTACTTATCGGGACCAAAATTTAATTTGGGGGTAGGTGAGTTATTAAAATGTCTCCTTCAGCAAAGGCGAGGGCACCCGCAGGGCGCGAGCCGGAAGGGGGTCCAGGGGGGCGAAGCCCCCGGCTAAACGTGAAGCCCGCCGAGGCGGGCGACGCGGCTAGTGAAAAAGTAAAAGTACTAGTACTTTTTGGCGGATTTAGTTCAAGAGCTTATTTTGAGTCTCCGGGAGGATACCTAACTTAAATTTTAAACCTCACCTCCTACATATCAAGACATTAAAAAAAACTCATAGAGGAAATAGCATCCAATGCAAGGTTTTTCAAGAAGCACAAATCAACATTTAAAATAGCGATATCTCATCAGTGGCGGATCCAGAGAAGTTTCTCGGGGGGGGGGGGGGGGGGGGGGTAATCTGGTGTGACTGGTCGCACAGCACACAATTTTTTCTCTTATTATCGGTAATTTAAAGGTGCATTCTGTATCCCTTTGTTTCCACTTCCCCAATTGAGAGGATAGCAGGTCGTCGACGACAAACAGAAAAAATATCATTCGTTGGCGGAATGTGAAACCACCAACATTCAACATCACTCGAAAGCGAGCGATGCAGCCGCCAACATCCTACATTAGCGGGCTATAAAGGCCGTCCGCATCCATCATACTATTTGATTGTCGGCTACTGGGCCGCCAACATTTTCAAATTCAACTTGTCTGGAAGAGGACCGATACGTTCAACTGCCTTCACCAATCCCTTGTGACCGAAACGCCACTTTCTACAGACATGAAGACATCTACACATATCGCATATTTCCCCTTTTTCCTCATTTTATTTATTTATTTTTTTTTATATTTTTCAAGAAATTTCTAATTATTTTTTTTATATAATCGTATGGAAAAAGGCCGTATAATTTACAGGTAAGGTGAAGAAAGTAGACTTAATTCGGCCCAAAATTATTTATTACCAATGTCTACGTTTCAGGGACTATATGGATGGATGGAGGTTGGGTGACGTATAGTCCCGAAACGTAGACATTGGTAATAAATAATTTTGGGCCGAATTAAGTCTATTTTCTTCACCTTTTTCAATATATTTTATATTTTTTAAATTATTTTATTTTGCGAGCAGATCACTCCATCTATGATTACGTCCCCATCTCTTTTTTGGGAGATTTTCAAAAACGTTACCGAGTTTTTAAAAATTTTATATTAAAAATACAATTTTTTTCCAAAAAAAAAAAAAACATTTTTCTTAAATCCCCCGGGGAGGGGGGAGGGTAGCGCGCCTGCCTTGTAACAAATGGCTTAAATAAGAATGCCTGGATTTCATATATATATATTCTCATAATAACGGTTATCGTAACTCTTATATGACCTAAGTTGCCGAAAAGACTGTGTGTATGGGTGTGTGAATGGGAGTGTGAATGTAATAGATAGGAAAGTGTGAGTGTTAAAAAAAATTTATATACGAGTATACGTCGGTAGAAACTAAATATACAAAAAAATCTGGTAT